>JANDJT010000141.1:2184315-2208197 GCA_024331685.1 Stegophilus panzeri | reverse complement strand
TAATAATAATAATAATAATAATAATAATAATAATAATTTATAATTAATAATAATAATATAATTACTATTATTCTTTTATATAAAAAAAAAAAATTAAACGGCATTGTTATCGTTGTTATTTATGTTATATGCTATGATAATAATTCATACCCCCCAAAAAAGTTGGGGTTTTTTGCTAGTGAGCTTCTACTGCTAAAAACCATTCACTGGATTCACTGTTTGTCAGAAGATGCTGCATTATAGCCATTTATTTCTACATTATCACCAACGAACTGTATAGTTATGCATGAGATTGCTGCAACTTTAACGCGCGTGTTTACTAAAACACACTTGGTACTCGGCCACTGCGCGCCCAAACAACAATAAAGCATGTGTCTGTGATGACATGCAAACCCACTATTCACTCGGGTGTGTTCTCAAGCTGTCAAAACACACACTAGCCTGACTAACTCCTTTTAGGGACATTATACGTTACCCAGAATTGTCAACGGCTCTCCAGAGACACGCTATTTGATATAGATATATAAGGATATATGATATATGATAGAAAGATTGCTCTGTTGCCAGAAATATACATTTGTTGTATCTTTATTAGGCTGTGTATCTTTTACCTGGGAATGTACATGATGTGGTGTACTTTTTTATTGGCTTTTAAATTAAAACTATAAATATCCATCAGTGGTCGTTGAGAAGCAATTATGTAGGTTTAAATCTTTTGTTCGCGTTTTTAGATAAAAAAAGATACATATATGTACGTTGTATGCTTTTTTCTTTTCCCTTATACAGTTATATCCACGCTTTGTTGTAATACGAGGTTGCAATTTCGATCAACTATTTAAGACTTTTAGAATTCTCTATGAAATATGAAAGAGCAGTGTAATTGGGTCGCAAAAAGCAGCTTAATTGAATTATGCACTGTACTTTCTGATCATATTGCAAAATTAATAATCACCAATGACGCACATCAGGAGGGTGATCCATTTACAACTGTTGAAGCCTCGGGAATACAGGCGCAAACGAAAAATCATAAATTGAAAGGGGACTCAGCTCAAGAAAAAGGCTATCTTTGTTTGTCGCCTTTGTTTACCACGGGATTTTTTTTCCATTTTACTAATTCATTTCAATGGCTTTCAAACTGGAAAATGGAAATGTTGCTCTTGCCCTCTATTTTAGCAGCCGCGTCCTGGCAACAGAGCAATTTTCTATCATCAAGGATAAACGGCATCGAACAGTACATTCGGGTAAAAAAGAGCCTATGATTGCTAGCCTTCCTGTCTGTCATCTCTCTACAAAATCCTCTCCTCCAGACCTGAGCTGTATGCTGTCAGAGCTAATAATGTCTTCTATTAAGTCGAAAAAGAGCCACGAAAAAATCCCACTGTTCTCATTTGTTCAACATTCTCAAAAGATAAAGGAGATTTCAGCTTAATTTAGATGAACCGAAAATTAATGCCGAGGTATGCCTTTTGGTGGATGCAGTTTTACTCTGAACATAATGAATGTAGTGTAGCTGTTTCTTTTTCTTTTTTTATACCAATTTTCTTGCGAGGGAAAAAATGTGTTTCCTTGTTCTTTCGGGGGGAGGGGGGGCATAGATAGGTTTTGTGAAATTTAGGGAAATTATGGGAACTAGGCCTAGACACGACACGACAAGCCAGCATTTCTTAACGAATATATGATTCGTTAAGAAATGCTGTGCACAGATTTGCTTGCAGTAGAAGTGTAAGTGATTTCATATAAACTGATATTCTGTCCATCAGGTGCAGGCTACAGCATGTGTCGCTAAAACACTGTAGTAATTGAACATAACGACGTAATTGCGTGTCTAATATTATCTAGATTTAAAGCACGGGTTGTTTAAAGCCTAGAAAGATTATTTCTGTCGTTTGTACGAATTGTCAGACTCCATATCAGCTTTACATGCGCATCTTCTCCAGTTCGGGTTTTCTACAGAAAGCTACTTGATGACCACGGTTATGACAACTGTTATGCTATTTAGCTCTAAATCTTGACTTTAGTCATTTAAATCCCGATGCAAAGTCAGCCTTCATCAGCTTTCCCGCGCCAGTTCCTTTCCCCCGCAGCTATGTGAATTCATGTATGATGGCGTTACAGGCAGTGGGGCTGAGCTCAGGAGAGGAGACCCGCATTAACTATTTCTGATGGTTTCAACTTCAAAACGTGTCCTAAAAATCCTGAAACAGACTGTACACAATCCGAATATAGCCAAGCAATAGATTAATAGCTGCGGGAAAATTCCAAGCTCTTGTTAGAGAATGAATGTTTCACATGAGTGTTAACACTCGATGATATGGAGAATACAGGTATACATATGTACACACTAGGCCTAATACACAGAATACAGTCAAACCTTTTATATTTAATTCTGAATATTTGTACAACAACAATAACAACAACAACAACAACAATAATAATAATAATTATTATTATTATTGTTGTTGTTGTTGTTGTTGTTGTTGTTATTATTATTGTTAGCGTTATTATACTATTCTTAATTTTTATAATAATAATAAGTGTTGTTATTATTGTTGTTGTTGTTGCTGTTGTGTTGCTGGTATCCTCTATTGACAATAAATATAAATAGGGCTATAACGAATACTGATCTCTGTTGCTATTATAATCCATAAAATAAGTTTAAAATGTTTTCCTTTTTTTTTTCTTTTTTTTTCTTTTTTTTTTTTACATGAAAATAATTGTTATGACACCTGTAAATTACCAATAGTGTGGATTTGCCTGAAACTAAAGCGTTGTAATACACCTGAGTGATTTTAGTGAGTGATTTTAGTGAGTGATTTTAGTCAGTGATTTTATTGAGTGGTTTTAGTCAGTGATTTTACTGAGTGATTTTACTGAGTGATTCTGTGTTTTGGCTGCTCAAATTAAATGCTATTTCACCATAGTTCTATAGCTGAGGCCACACAGTACTCAAATACCATACAGTCTAAAATTTAAGCACAGAATATAATAAGATTTTTTTTAAATGAAATAATAATTGTATTTAATTCAGGCCTGCTAGTTACCTTATTTAAAGAATGCTATAAATCTTCTTTAGCCTACATAGTCTTTCTTCTGTAGCTGGAAACTGAGATCCCCTATATACTATAAGGTCTTATAGGCTAGCTGTTGTCTAAAAATAAGTGCGTTTTTATTGACGTGTATGCAGGCATATATACGATTATATAAGACATGCAATAAGTTGATATTAATTATGCACAAAAAAGGCTATATAAGCTATGGAATATGATTAAAACGTGTTTTTATCGCAATGGTTTGTCATTTCACACAAGAGACAAAAACAAAGGTAATGAAGCGCTACGTCTCAGCCTATTACACGCCTAAAGTGCAGGCAACAAAGCAGAATTGAAAGTTTAGTTTGTACCATTCAGAGGTGATTAGCGAATAGGCCTGTTTGTGTCTGGTTTCCCTCTCGGGTCGTTGAAAAAAAAATCGAAAAACTGGTTCTAACAGAGGCTCTAATGCACTATTACATTAAAATGACAGCTGCTGAAGGCAAAATAATTTCATAAAAATACCAGTTTAGAGGTCCATAATCAATCTGCGATAGATCATACAAGCTCTTGTCCCTTACCTGCCATAATGTCTTAAATACAAATTCCAGCTATGTTCTGTTGCAAGCAGAAATAAGTGGAAAAATCCAACAATGCGAGCTTTTGGACGATCAGCTGGCCCTGTGTCTCTGCTCGTCCGTTCACGGAGAGTGGTTATCCAGGCCGCTTGTGCACTTTTAAATCCCGCAAAGTAAATAACAACCCTGGCAATAATAGCAAGGTACCAAGTTCTTGTTACAGAAAGGGAGAAAATTGAAACTAAACGCTGCATTTAGACGACCATTTTTGATAAGAGGATAATTGAGGCGACACTGGCGTATAATTAGCGGATAATTTATGCTATATCTACTTTTATTCCACCTCCAAAAATAAACTTCGTCCATAATCATTACAGATGAATTGTTCACAATTTTATTGGAGCAATTTAAATACAGTGTAGCGGGTAATCAAATGGGATTTGGATATAACTGATTGCGACTATAATTAGTTTTTCATCACCATTTAAAGTAAATGAACGCCGTATTATGAACTAACGTGTTGACCATAAAAATGAAACGATGTGAAATGTGAATTAAGTGAGCGTTGTAGTGTGTATTTACAGCGTGGTTTATAATGTGAACGCGATTTGCCAAACCACTAACTGCATGTGCAATTTACATACATTTTCAACTGTAACGAGCTCCTGATTGCAGCGGGTAAATGCTGTCAGTTAGCCGGGACATCCAATGACAGAACCTTGGACTGTGACTTGTGCGTAATTACGATAAAGCTAGCACGCATCGCGTAATTACGCAGTTAACAATTAAGTTTATACGAATTCGTTACGGAAGTGTTCAGATTAGGCTACTCTCCTAATAATTGATCATAATTCGCAAGACTCTAAACGATTGCTCTATTCGTAAAATTATAGTGCCAGCTTTAACACGATTGTAATATAGCCTACCCTGATCATCAGCTCACTGGCTCATTAACGCAACTTAATCAGATCAGACGCTGGTATAACCTGTTATTGTGGTTATCACACCTTTCAAACCCTTCTTGTCTTTAAAATCATATTTACAAGTAATTGTTTTGTGAACTACTGTGGGATACCCCACCGTTATTATCCTCCTCATAGAGCAGTTAAGATAGGTTAACTCGCTGTAAAGTCTCAGCTAAGCAGAGAACTGATGACGTGAGGTTGAGTGACCAATAGGAAGGCGCTGCCCTTTGGAGACAAACCATTTTACTTGTAGTGTCTGCATCAAGTCTAGAAGCAAGGACTCAAATTTAACAGAATCCACCTTATAATCTCCTGCCTTTACTCAAGTCCACCTTTCGCCATACCGCGTGAGAAAAACGGAAGGAAGAAAAAAGAGACATTTCGGAGTAATAAGGCAGCATTCCCTAAACAAGGGGGAAAGAACACCACAACAGGACCTATTTGGGCTTGAGAGACGGGAGGGGGGGAGTAAGTACTCTCAAGGCAGAAAATTTGATGATGACCATGACTACGATGGCTGACGGTCTGGAGGCTCAGGACTCGTCAAAATCGGCTTTCATGGAGTTTGGTCAGCAGTCGCACTCGCAGCAGAGCTCTCCGTCGATGGCCGCCAGCCACTACCCGCTCCACTGCCTCCATTCCGGCTCCCACGCTCACCAGCACGACAACTCTCCGTATTCGGGCTCAAACTCGTATAACAGGTCGCTACCATACTCGTACATGAGCCATCCGCACCACAGTCCATACCTGCCGTCCTACCATAATAACGCCGCCGGCACACAGACGAGGTTAGACACAGGTAAGCGCACTTTTACATTCCTACAGTCGCTATTTGTTTTCAATGTTTAATTAGGCCAAAGTCATTCTTGCGTTATTACTCAGTCTTGTTCGCGACAACCGAGTTGTTTGCGACACAAATCCGTGTATATATGCGAATTATAGCGCAAATAAAATTAAGCAGCTAGAGTTGTATTTTTTTTTTAATACTCGTATTTAAGGCGTATTGCAATCCTAAGCGCGCCTGTTGTCCTTTGTCTGGTTTTGCGGCACAGAGATGGGCTTTTAGTCATTGCTTCGGTTTCTGCTTTTAATAATAACAAACGTGAGCTCGTGAAACAGATTTGTTATAGACTAAACACTGCCGATTTTTACCCCCATCCATAGCGAACTGTAATTAACATCCAATTAAATTACGTCAGTCCATGTAGCTTTACATAAGAAATAAATATTTGGTTTTATTGTCATATGTCATGCTTATATTTTCCTTATTTATCATGCTGAAAAATTGTGCTTGGCCCTAATGAATATGAATAAAATCTGAATCATGATTCTCCTACCAACGCAATGTTACCCTTTCCAGAACAGCAGAAAACAACAGTGATTGAAAACGGAGAAATACGTTTCAACGGGAAAGGCAAGAAGATTCGAAAGCCGAGGACGATTTATTCCAGTTTGCAGCTTCAGGCATTAAACCACAGATTCCAGCAAACCCAGTATCTTGCCCTGCCGGAGCGCGCGGAGCTGGCGGCTTCCCTCGGGCTCACACAGACACAGGTGAGCTTTTCCTCTCTACATGCAGGAAATCTAGTTATGAATCTATATACTGATGCAGACGCTGAATATATATATATATATATTCTGCATATTTTCTGGTATTGCATTGAATTCAATTATTGCAACATCCAGCTGTCTGTAGTGCAGCATGTTTTGCGCTCTGCTATCAGTGGTTTTAATCAAATGTCAACACTATACAAATAATTAATGTCTGTGCTTGTTTGCCTTGTATTTCAGGTAAAAATCTGGTTCCAGAACAAAAGGTCGAAGTTTAAGAAGCTGCTGAAGCAAGGCAGTAATCCCCATGAGAGTGACCCGCTGCCGGGCTCCATCGCTCTGTCCCCGCGCTCTCCGGCCATCCCTCCCATATGGGACGTGTCCGCGTCTTCCAAGGGAGTGAACATGTCTGCCAACAGCTACATGCCCGGCTACTCACACTGGTACTCCTCACCTCATCAGGACTCTATGCAGAGATAGGCTGCGAATCATTGGCGGTATAGGCCCGAGGCCTCGTCGCTGACCCTCGTTTAGTTTCTCCCAGCGCAGTGATAACAACAGTGACCCACATTGCCATCTGTAAAATACAAACTGAGGACATTTTTCCTGTGGGAAGTTTCATGTGAAGGATAAACAATGATCTCTTGCGTGGCGGACAGTGGATCTAAACTGTTGCAACTCAAATGGGATTGATTTAACAACCCGCCAGTTATATCTGTTGACTTGTAAACCAAACACATAGCTCCATCACCAGCATGGGACAAAAGCGGAAGCGGAAAGAAACACTGACGCCTTTTCAAATAACCCTCGTGTCACATGTGAAAACGAACTAAAAAAAATTTTGCGGTCTTTGCGTTATGATTACATGTTTTTCATCAAGCAAAAGAAAGCAAATCGCTTGTAAATATGTTGTCTAATTTTAGTTGTAAAATACTTTTTATGTTTTGTCATAAATCGAGTAAAAAAACATGGCTTCAAACAATGCGTCATGCCCTTGATTTTTTATTATTATTATTATTTTATTTATTTATTTATTTTTTAACATTACAGACATTTGAATGGTGATTTTAGTTTTTTATTCAAATTTGTTCTTTTATTATTATTATTAAGTAGATTACATTGTTAATTAAGCCTTTAGCGTTCATTAAATGCTATTCTTGACATGCAAATAATTTCTCTCCTTTTACATAGATTCATTCAAAATAACACTTACTCTTGGTGTTATAGGCCTATAGTGAATATACGGGTGGTATAATCTAAAGAAGTAACAAAATGGCTTACCATAGTTGGTCTTCTCTCATCGAGTTTTTCCTATAATATAGAACCGCATCTTGTCCATCTACTCTGTCTCAATCATTACAGTATTGACAAAATGTTTTTCCCCCTCTCTCCCTGTCTTGATGTGCGAAACGCTGAATACCATTCGCCACAGGATCGATCCCGAACAAAGCACCCAGCTGCAGTCTCGTTCAATATGAAGGAGATATTTGGGACAATTTATGGGTTTTATCCAAGTGAAGGTTTTTTTCCTATTCTCATAAATGCAGACATAATTAGGGTAATTTTTGATGTAGCCCGCTGATTACAGCGTTTTTACCGTCAAAGATAATTACCTGTAATTTTCTACCACTTTTAATACTGAAAGGCATCTTTATTTGGATTTGAGGTAGCAAAGACGAAACAAAAAGACGAAATTATTCGGTTATTCATGTACAAATTGCTGACAAGGGTGAACGCTCGGGATATTATCTGAAATTACAGTGTTGAATGGGGGAGAGGAGAAGCCCCTGCAGCTGTCAAACCTGTGGATGCCCCATGCAGGCGCACAAATGGAGCTTGATTTTTTAAACACTTTTCTGATCGGAGTGGATTTGGTATGGTTCATTTAGATATTTGGCATTTATGGAATGAGATGCTGAAATATTGTAGGCCCTATGTCTCCAACATGGGGTTTACGCAACTTTACGAATATCGATAAAAAATAGTTTTTGAAAATAATTCAAATGCTTAAAAAAATAAACACAGATGAAGATGTAACTAGATAGAGAAATACACACAGGGACAATTAATAGTGAAACAGTAGAGGGTAGGACAATGTGACAAGACAAGGAGAGAGAGGAGGAGAGAGAAGAGAAAGAGAGAGAGAGAGAGAGAGAGAGAGAGAGAGAGAGAGAGAGAATCGTAATAGTTTACTTGACACGACGATTTTGCATTTGAAAGATAGCCTGTTTCCCTCAGCACTGTCTGTGATCAAGTATCAGCACGCCTCAGGCAGACACCACAGCTTTCTACTCCACTACTCCACAAGACATTAAGACATTGCTTACCTCCACAGCTCGACGGAGGCCGTGGTTTCGGTGCAGATCCCGCATGAAATACGGACAGTCCCATGCACTGCTCGTGGTTGAGTAAGCAAATTCAGGTGTGAAAGTGTTTTGCACAGCCCAACACCTCTTATATATTGGCCGCAAAATTAACCGTTATTACTGTCACTGTTTAGCGATGGTGAGCCAGAAAAAGCCTTCTGCAATCAAGAACCAAGCGCATCTTTGCAAATTATAGATAATTGTAAATGTCCAGATTATGATAATGGACCCCTAATCCTGGTGGAAGTATAATTATTGTTGAGCGTTATACAGTTGAAGCTAACTGTCATTATTCATACATCATTTGCGGAGGGATTCGCTGAGTGGAAAATGGTCAGTTGGAATTTAACAAGGCTCTCGATATAATGGCATAGGAAGTAAGTGTGTGTGTGTGTGTGTGTGTGTGTGTGTGTGTGTGTGTGTGTGTGTGTTTGAATGCTTTAGAGGATAATCAAGGATCAACATAATAATCCTAATAACAGTTTTACTTTTTGTAAATCTTGCACATCAGGAATTTGCAGCTTGTATGATATCTATCATTTCCTCCGTTTTATAGCCTATAATACTACAGTTTTTAGTTGAAATAATAACGCTATTGTTGTTAGTGTGTGTGTGTGTGTGTGTGTGTGTGTGTGTGTGTGTGTGTGTGTATCTGTGTGTGTATCTGTGTGTGTGTGTGTGTGTGTGTGTGTGTGTGTGTGTGTGTGTGTAAGAGAGAGAGAAAGCGAGAGAGAGAGGTGGATTTGAAGGATCGTGACGAGCATACACGCATACACGTGTAACCTCAAATTTACTGACAATTAAGATATTGTACACTATAATATTTATATCTGTATAGGCACGAGGTAGATAGTTGTGTATAACCGAATACCTGCAGACATATGCCTAAATATTTATTTGATGTCCTACTGAGATGTTTTATGATTTTTTGTTTTTTTTACGATGCACTTGTGTTGTCATACAGATTTGATTAAACGTTCACATTTCCGAGATTTATGCGTTATAAAATGATGATCTGTGAGAGCTGAGTTGTAGCAGGAAGTGGCTGAGTCCTCAAAAGCAGTCTCTTTCATATCATTCTCAAAAATTAAAAACAGAGAGATGTACACTACTATTTTTTAATGATTGTTTTAGATTCTGAAATCCATAGTCTAATATCCTAAATGCTTTCAATATTTATAACCTATGTTTATCGTAAAGAATGGAAAACTATATCTGGTAGGCCTACTAAATAAGCTATTATAGGTAATTAGATAGACCGATAATTAGTTCAATTAGTACAAGTCTTTTGTTACTGTATTGTATAATAATAATAATAATAATAATAATAATAATAATAATATAACCTAACATAGCCCGAAACAGCACTATTCGATTAAACCATAATGCCCTGAAGGATATACCGAATTGTGTTAATGAGATCTGGAGACAGCGAGAAGCAATGTTAAAACTCCATAACGACTAGCATACTAAATAATTGCATCTTTGGACATCTCGACTTTATAGGCCTAGATCTGGCATAGGTCTACTGCATCGTTAATATAATTTATATGATCAGGACCATTTGTAATTCAAGTTTAATCTTGGACTCATTAGAAGTCCGGGACCATCTCATATCCATTTACCAAATACCACACTAAATTCAGAAAATATAAAGGTGTCTTCAAAAAATGCTTCATTGGATATTGTATAGCGAGAGACCTAGTGGACGAGTGTTCAGTTTTAACATAAATGACCTATTTAACAGTTGTGTAAAAAAAAATATGACAGACTCAAAAAGTAAATTTAAAGAGAAAACACGTAATTCCTATATTTATTGTACGTTGCTCTTAAATATATGGCACGTCCAGGTATGACAAGCGTTGAGGTTTCAATTTAAGGCACCATTGAGAATGTGTGGGTCTGTAGTCCATGAAAAACATTTAATAAGTCTTCCAAATGCAAATAAATTACATGCACACATTTACACATTATACACGTTTTTTTTTCTGTGACTGTCAAATCAGTACATTGCATATTCTTCAGAAAGGAAAAAAAATTAAACATCAGTCCGATACAACCGAGTATTAACACAAATTTCAGTACAACGTTCCTGATCCGAGAGCCAGAGAGTGTTGTAACGAATTGGGGGCCTGGAGATGGGAATTCACCGCACCGGCGGAGGAAAACCAAGAGCCGGTGTTTTCCAAAAACGAGGAGGTGGCAGTGTTGATATTTTGGGCTTGGTGGTGAGGTCTGGAAGGAGCCTGTGAGTCCCACACAACCGGAGACTGAGGGGAGTTACACGCCATCGGGTCGCTGGAACTGGGGCTGTGCTCCGGGGGAGGCAGATCTCCGTTCTTCATGATCTTCTTCAGTTTAGACCTTTTGTTTTGAAACCAGATTTTCACCTGCGGAGGAAGGAAATACACAAGGGAAACAAGAATAAGTAAAAACCGACAGTGAAATAGTGCAATAATAGTAATAATAAATTATTATTATTATTATTATTATTATTATTATTATTATTATTATTAATAATAATAATAATAATAATAATAATAATAACAGAAAAAAGTAGAGCGCTATCAGTCTAATAGGTATTATTGGGTATTGTTATTTTTACCAGTATAATAAGAAACAATAAAATTGTTTTATATTTAATGAATTTTCATATTTCAGTAAAATAGTAAATATTGGGACTTTAATATCTAGTGAACACATACTTGTGTCTGTGTGAGCCCCAGAGACGCGGCCAGCTCGGCTCTCTCCGGCAGCGCGAGGTACTGAGTGTTCTGAAAGCGCCTCTGCAAAGCCGCCAGCTGGAAACTGGAGTAAATTGTGCGCGGTTTGCGGACTTTCTTGGGTTTTCCATTGACCATTCTTATTTCTGGCTCGACAGTCTCTTTCTCTACAACAAATACGAAAGAAAGGAAAACAGACATGAGTAATAAGCAGTCGGGAGGGGAAACATTTCTGTATGGTAAGAAGGCATTTGATGTTTTCCGTTTAGGAAAATAAAAAAAATGGGGGCTTAAAATAATGCCTGGTATAATGCTTGCTATAATGACACTAAGTGTTTTATTACTTTCCTAAAAAAATAGGATATAATTGCACAAACGAATTTTCTACATGCAGACTGAAAATCTCACAATAACCCTTTAAACAATTTTGCAGTCATTTTCGTCAAGACTTTTGCAGAAAACGGTGTGAAAATAAATAAAATAAAATTAGATATTTAAAAAAATATAAAACATTAAATAAGTGTTACCTTGTGGGCTCGGCTGTGATTGCACTCTGCTGTACGTTCCGGCATATTGATGATGGTAGGCAGAAGTCGGGTACGAGCCATAGTCAGCGTAAGATTTCGCGGAATAGTTTCCAGCAGCAGGTCCATTGGCTCCGTGATACTGGTACGGATAGCTATTCAGAGGTTTCCCATACGAGCTGGAGTTGGGTGAACAGTAGCCGTGGTGAACCCCTCCTGCGGGGCTGTAGTAGCCTGAATCCGTGGCTGTAGACTCGGGAAGAGTGGGAGATTCCTGAGACGGGTGATGCATGGCGGAAAGCTGAAAGGCGTTCTGGAAATCTGCAGGCTTGAAACTAGGAATCCTTCTGTCGAATACTCCAGTCATAGCGCCGTGTCCTGACTCTCTACTGACCTGAAGTTTACACTGCCATCGTGTGTGTGTGTGTGTGTGTGTGTGTGTGTGCGCGCGCTTGTGTGTCTGAGTGTGAGTGTGTGTAAGTGCTGGCGTCGGCGCTCTCTTGAAGACTGATCTAAACCCTGGAGCAAAGACTTGGTTAAATCCTCAACTGCGCTGTTACGCACTGCAGGGAGGATCCACGATCCTGCTCCATTGGCCAAAACGCACACACAACAGCTACAACTCTGTAATCCTGAAAATTAACCATTTTCAAAGGTCTGAAAAGAAATTCATCTGTATATTGTTTACAAATAAATAGTGCAATAGAAAAAAACGTATTTAAGACATTCATTTTAACTCCTATAGCCATTATATATATATATATATATATTTTTCTTCCTTAATTTATTATGTAGCAATACAATGTATGAACCAATCATAAGCCCAACAGTCCAATTGCTTGAATGATCTCTAAATTACGGCTTGTGTGCGAGTTAAAAAAAAAAAAAAAAGTACATATTGCAAACAGATATATATATATAATTTTATTTTATTTATTTATTTTTTAATTATTATTTTTTTTAAGTAATATTTTTAAAGGCGCCACGTTGCTGTCTATCAGTTAAGCGGATATTATTCACGTTTTACCAGGACCGTTATGGTATTTTGAAAAATGTAATTTAAAATGTTTGTTCGGTGGCACTTAGGACAATCAGTTAAATTAAAAAGTAGCCAAAATACAAATACTGTAAATATAAAATAAGCTACCAAACCATCTGTGAAGTATCGCTCATGTTCAGTGCAGTAGATTCCGGGACCAAATACTTACTAACAGTAAAATACTGCCACCTTGTGGTGAGGATAAAAGTAGCTTTCAAGCCAAAGCAGGCGCTTACAATAAATAAAAAAAATACATCTAGGATGCGTATTCTGCACAAACAAAACAGTGTCATGTATTTCAATGTTCTGTTAAAATATCACTTAAAAATATGTCTAATAAAATTAAATGTCTAATTCCTATAGGATATGCTTCGTCCAAATACCTGTTCACATATATTGAAATTAGTACAAATGAATTTACATATATTGAAAGATTAAAAATAACCATTATAATAGTGAAAAGGAAAAAAACGAAAAGCTTAGGAAAAACATTCGGAAGCCATCGCTTCTTTGTTTTTATATTGGATACTATTATTATTTCATTTTGCAGCTTTATGGGGAAAATCTTCTGCTGTGTTTTATTAGAATAAGCTTCATTATAGGGTCTTGAGTAAACCACTTTATTTCTCCGGAATACAAAACAAATGCGGGAAATGACGTAAGTTCATTGAATACTCTTTACTCGTCTAGTTTGGTTCTTTTAGTACTGGTATGTGTTTAACGACACGGCTCTAATCACAAGCATCAAAAAGTTTATTAAAAGTAAACACGTTTATTAGGGCTATGGCTTTAATTTTTTAGGAACGGATACGATACATGACGTCACATGAGTTCAAATGAATTAATATTCCCACCCGTATATCGACTATAACCCACCTCCTGCACGATATAACCTCCCCCTGCTCTAGGATTGGCTCGCTGTAGCCAGCCTCCTGCACTGAGATTGGTTTATAATAACCCACCTCCGTTATATTTTCAGATATATTAGAATAAATGTTCCAAATTAAACCGTAAACCGCAAATCTATGGCAACCGTCAATATCAGTCTGTGGGAGAAATGCTATTTAAATCAATCGACCTATAGACTGTACATACAGTGAAAAGTCAATGAAAAGACCAGCCAGTCTTGGGCAAAGATATTAAAGAACTTAAATCTACTCGAAGCTTATTAAAATAATTATCATAGCAGTTAGCCTATTAGATCTGTTATGCACGATACTTATGCAGTGGGGTAGTAGTAGCTCAGTGGTTAAGGTGTAGGTCTACTGCTCAGAAGGTCATGAGTTCAACCCCCAGCACTGCTGAGGTGCCATTGTTGGGCCCCTGAGCAAGACCCTCAATTGCTCAGGTATATGAATGAGATAAATGGAAATTGCTCTGGATAAGTGTCTGTCAAATACCATAAACTTAACTATTTCAGGGTTCTGACAATTTACATTATCAGCATATGCTGGTAACAATTTCTCATAAGGTCACAGCAATTATGTAGACAAAAATCCTTTTTTTGAGGAAATGTTAGCTGATGATCCTCCAGGGTTGGGGGTTCGATTCCCGCTGATGCCATGTGTGTGCGCGGAGTTTGCATGTTCTCCCTGTGCTTTGTGGATTTCCTCCGGGTACTCTGGTTTCCTCCCCCAGTCCAAAGACATGCATGGTAGGCTCATTGGCATGTCCAAAGTGTCCCTAGTGTATGAATGGGTGCGTGAGTGTGTAGGTAATTGTGCCCTGCGATGGATTGTCACCCCGTACAGGGTGTACCCCGCCTTGTGCCCCATGCTCCATGGGATAGGCTACAGGTTCCCCACGACCCAGTAGGATAAGCGGTATAGAAAATGGATGGATCGATTAAAAGTTGCCCATACCAAGATGGCGCCGTTGTTGACGTGTATGAACGGACGACATCTTGGAACGGCCAATTTATGTGAATGGTAGAGGCGGGGTTTATATGAATACGGGTGGGAAATTGTTGGTTCCACATTTGTCGAGTACACAGCAGGTCGTGTTGTGACGGGGGTTGGGAGTGGGGATTTCTCTCGCGGTCTTGTAGTTGCACTCTTGTCTGAAACGTTGTTTTCTTTGTGAAAACGGGCTGTGTAGCCGATAAGTTCGCTCTCCTGCACGCGGATGTACCTCGCGACGTTCGAAAAGCCGAAATAATCTGCGCGCGCTCGGCAGGGTCTGCAACACAACGGCCGAAATGTTCTCGAGCGGAGCAGCGAGTGGTGAGTAACCGCTACAGCGCGAGCGCACTGGCTAACAGCTAGCTAGTTTGTAATTGTTATGCTAACTGGGGCGTCTGTATTCATTAGCTATCAAAACACCTGACCAGTGAATGTGTTCATTCAATGAACCTAAAAGCAGGAGTGTGTAAAGTTAATAAATGGCGAGTTCCTTTGGTGTATTTTTTTTTTAATAAATTTTTTTTAAAAACCGCATGTTTGTGGAGCTCGCTATGTTATCGTTAGCAAGCTAAAGGAGTCTTTCAAGTAGATGTTGCTAAGTAGCTAGTTTACAAACTTGTCCGAGTTGCTTGCTAGCTGAGCTGTTTTATATGAATTAGCATGTGTGTAGAAATAGTTATCTCGTTTAAAAATAACAACATAAAAGCTAACTAGCTGTAACCTGCTGCTGCTAGGTAATCTCCTCTCCAGTGTAGCAACAGTAGTTAAGCTAGCTATGTGTTTCCCACAACCAAACTGTTCTTCGCTATAATTATTTGGCGCTTCTGAAATGATCTTAAGCAGCCCAGTGTTTAACTTTACCGGTAAAACATCTTCTTCAGTAAAGGTCGTTGGAAATATGACAGCCTTTAATCATTGAGTACCGGTGTTAGCAGACCAGCTAGTGAAGGAAGGAGGTGAGATTTATGAGGCGAGAAAGACTTCAAGCAAGCTCTTGATGGTGTTAAATAACTTACTTAAGTATTTTTCATAGAAGATCAGGATCTTATTGCTATTAAGGGTCATCTAGGATATTGGTCTCGGATTCACATACTTCAATGAAAATCCATACTCGGTATGACAGATTAATGTTCAAATGATTACGTTTATGAAGGGCCAGTTATATAAAATTCCTTGTTTACAAAGCTCCAGGTAAGAAACTAACATGACTTTACCTTTTAACATGTAACCAGCATTTATTAGTTCACAACGTCATGGGTGTAGTGGTGTTATTTTAGTTTCATTGTGGCATTTCACATTCCCAGTTCTGGTCTCTGAACAGATCAGACATCTGATTTGAAATCGGAGAGGAGGATAAGTGCATAATTCTAATCTGTCCAATCTTCTGGGCATTATGTTTTTTTTCCCCTGTCACTTACCTAATCAGACCAGAGAGGGTAAATAAAATAAATTAATCTAGAAGTCTGTGAAAACACCATCCTTTCTTAATAAACTGGCCTTCAGGTAGGTAATTAAAATGAATACATGTTACTAGATAAACTGTAACACAGGATCTGCTACAGACAACAAAACGCTTCGTGTTTGACGAAAAAAAACTGGAGTTGCTGAAATACAGCCAGGTTGTTGTTTTTTTTTCTTCGTGCGTTGATCAATTCTGCTGCAGTAATTTTTAAGTGTTTGGGTCGAGCTGCTTAAATGGGTCCACATCCAGACCACTGGTTGATGACCCCTGGTTTAACGATACAGATTTCTGATTTTTTGGTCATTATATTTTTAAACATAAGCCTTTGAGTGTTTGAAACGGAGTGAGGTGCTGTTGCAAAAAAAAAAAAAAAAAAATTATAAAACTGAACAGTGCGGATGATATTATTATATCATTTAATTTTATATGTATTGGTTTTTTTTGTTTTGTTTTGTTTTTTTAAATTAGTACAAACCACATCCTTAACCTTCACTTTCATATCTTTTCACAAACTTGAGTTGTGTGAGTTCTTCTGAATTTGTAAGTGTGAGAGCATGTTGGATGTGGTCTAGGTGGGGTAGATTGCTAGACTTTTGCGCTGTTTCTGTGGTCTTTAGATAAAGCGTTGAGGAGAAAGTCTGCAGTGCTGATCAGGTTAAGATCCAGTTTGACACGCGTGACTATCTTCCAAACGTGTCACATTTCTGGGTTTGATAAACTAGGTTGAGGGAACCCCCCCCCACCCCCCAGATCTAATGCCTGCCGAGCATTTCTGAGTATTATAGAATAGGCATGGGTCTGTTAAGCTAGTCAGTACATTTGACATGGTAGTAATAACAGTAAGATTTCAATCTTCTCTTTCTTTCTCTCTCTCTCTCTCTGTATAACTAATAAACAATGTTATTTCATTTCTTCAAACATGCTGTTATGGCATTATGATGTTACATAAAGAGAGGCGAAACGGGTTTACAAAAACGTGGTAAAAACTTTAATTGTTAACTGTTCTTTAACAAAACTGGAAAACATGTCATTGTTAGCAAATTACTGTGATGTAAGAAGAGTAAAACACTTTGGGACTTTCTGTTATAAGAAAAGAATCAATTTCATATCGCATCACACTGTTAATTGTCATTCATTATTTTCGTGTAATAGCACAAGCATGTTTTATTCCTTATTTAGACTTCTTGTTTAAGTCTGCGTTACAAACACACACACACACACACACACACACACACACACACACACACAAAAAACCCTGCTTAGTGTCTTATGTGTATGCCTGCACAGTGTAAGCATGTTGGATGAGATTCAGTTTGACATAAAATGCCTTTTTGATTTTGCACTCGACTTGTGTAAGGGTGGTCTGTTTTATTGATATGACATTTTTGCATGATCACTGTCTGAAATGTATTACTGTGTCATTTTAAGATTTGTAATATTTTCTCATTTTATTTTTTTATAAATACAAACTGTTTCCTAAAGAGCAACGGTCAAATAATGGAAGGGTTATCAATTGATAATCAGCGCGCCAATAAAGCTGGTCCTTAAACATTATTATAAAACATGAATAATTGAGCATACAGCTCATGATTCTTATCTGTTCACTCCAGCAGCTCCTCTGACTCCTCCACCACAAGAGTATGTGTTCAAACCACCCCAGAGGCCAGATTTTGGCACCAATGGTAGGACAATCAAACTGCAGGCCAACTTCTTTGAGATGGAGATCCCCAAACTGGAGGTGTACCATTATGACATCGACATCAAACCTGAGAAGTGCCCACGGAGGGTCAACCGGTAACTCCGAGCTCTTGAATCACACCTCCGAGTTAGACAATGTCAGTGAGTTTTGTATTTAAACAGACCTTTTGTTTTCCAGTGAAATTGTTGAGCACATGGTCCAGCACTTTAAAACACAGATCTTTGGTGACCGAAAGCCTGTGTATGACGGGAGGAAGAATTTATACACAGCAATGCCCTTACCCATAGGGAGAGACAAGGTTAGTGACTTTCTAATGTGAATAGTTTTAAGTTTGAGTGCTTTCATTATTTGTCTCTTTCGTTGTGAAAGTGATTTTGGACTGAAATATCAGTATCAAGCAATGTGACTGGACATAAAAGTACATTTGTAAGAATCATTATAGCCACTGGAGTAAAACCAAATGAGTATATGTAATTTTGTCCTAGGTGGAGCTGGAGGTGACGATCCCTGGTGAGGGGAAAGACAGGAGCTTTAAAGTGGCCATAAAGTGGGTTTCTTGTGTTAGTCTGCAAGCTCTTCATGAAGCACTGTCTGGACGGCTGCCAAGCATCCCTTTTGAGACCATTCAAGCTCTTGATGTGGTCATGAGACATTTGCCCTCCATGAGGTCAGTTGATATATTTTTATCTCTAAGGATAAAATCAGAAATTTAAAGCGCATGTTTCAGTTTAACAGTCCAGCCGTTCCCCAACCGAGTAATTAAATCAGACTTCTCAGAGTCTCTCGTGATTTACAGAAACATGTTATATTCTTAATTTATTGCAGTTTCTATGGTATTAGCACTTTTCTATGGTATTTTTCCTGCGTTGTGTAATTCGACACTGAGCATATTTGTAATTTGCAATTCTAACTTTCTTTCAGCAGTGTGCCTTTACTGATCACCACAAGAGGGCACTGTTTGGTCATCTAATAACGTTGTAATTCTGTAACTCGGCCTCTGGATATGTTCGTCTTAACAATATCATGAGATGATTGTTCTACGAGTGCATTTACATACACACTAATAATCCGATCATTATCTAATGTCCTCAGTTACCAGATTATTTGAGTAGCCATTGAAACAGCATACTATGATATCTTACATCGGATTGAAGCCTTTTTTGGATTTCAAGAGGGGAAAAAAAATTCAATAAAGTTCCCCACATTTTGAACCAGTACTGTGATTATTCAGCAGATGTACCCTGTTAATCTGGTGTCTTGCCTTTTTCTTCACACATGCACAAACTTAAGCTGATAGAGGAGGAGTAGTTCATCTTCATCTCTGAATCAAAGAAAGACAGATTGAAGGAGGACAACTGTGTGTGCAATAGAACTGCTAAATAAGCATTTAGCAGTAAAGCTATAGACTTGAGATTGGCTTATTAGAAGCCAATAACTTTGTCACTAATTGTGCCAACCAACCGAGGAAAAAGTCAAATCTGGGATTAAAAACCTTTATTTGCATTAAGAAATGTAATTTAACAAATTGCTTTAATACTTGTAGTGAAGTAGTGCTAAAAGAAATTTGATTGACTGACTCATGTAGACACATTATTCTCATCAGTAACTGTATTAATTATGATTACATTATTAACTGTTATTTATTATTATTAATTATTATAATTGTATTAATTATTATTACACATTATTCTCTCAGTAACTGTATTAATGCCGATGAATTAACGTAAACACACTCTGTTTGTCTTCACCCCAGGTACACACCTGTTGGCCGCTCATTCTTCACACCTTCTGAAGGCTGCTCCAACCCTCTTGGTGGAGGAAGGGAAGTCTGGTTTGGCTTCCACCAGTCTGTCCGTCCATCTCTTTGGAAAATGATGCTTAACATTGATGGTATGGCCAGTCAGCACGTTTTCATAGATTTTTTTTCCTTTCGTGGATGTAGGCATGTAAATGTCTGCATTTGTTTTATTAGTATCGGCTACGGCGTTCTACAAAGCCCAACCGGTGATTGAGTTTATGTGTGAGGTTTTGGATTTTAAAAGCATTGATGAACAGCAGAAGCCTTTAACAGATTCCCAAAGAGTCAAGTTCACTAAGGAGATAAAGGGTAAGTGCATCTTGCAAATCTTGCTGATGGTTGCTGCGTTTAGAGCTCCACATTAGAACCTTGACCTTACCATGCTTTGTGCACTCCTGCAGGTCTGAAAGTAGAGATCACACACTGCGGACAGATGAAGAGGAAATACAGAGTTTGTAATGTAACCAGGAGACCAGCCAGCCACCAGACGTAAGAGTTCTTTTTCATATATTCTGCTAATTAATGTTAATGCTTGGGGTTTGATAATGCGAGCAACATCACTCATACTTTTCTACAGTGTTGGGACTGCTCAGTCATTCAGCGGGCTCACTTGTAGAAAGGGATTTGAAGTGGTAATGTTTTGATCTGAGCCCCGTATGTCATACGCTGCTGTACAAATGCAAAATAAGATCACTTACACCAGATGTAGGCCTACTGATTGTAATTTATCTAAATTGAGCTGCTTGAGTGTATTTTAAGCATATCGTCGCTGTCGTGCAGAAACCTTGTATCTGTATCTTTCATCTTTTTTTTTTTTTTTTTTTCTTTTTTTTTCCTTCATAAATCAATGTTATTGATCACCCTTTATGTCTGTCTGTGGGTTGTCCAATATTTAACCAATGAAAATTATTCAAATGAGCTTGTGACTAAATCTCCTAACCCTACTGGATCCTAAAACTGTCAGGCAAATCCTCATAGCTCCAGTAGGCAGTAGTATTTCGTCAGAGTTGTTAGTAATTGCTGCACTCAATTGGCCGTGTTTTTCGAGGCAACCTCTGCTTGTTTGCAATGCAAGGGCAAATAAAGCTCTGGATGTCTAAATAAGTACATCGTTTTCTTTACTCAAGAAGCACTTTGTCTATAACGGGTAACGTTTAATGTATTTGAGGTCTGAGACATGCAGGAGCAGAGAAGAGCGCAGGAAGATCACGGTGGGTTGGAGTGAGTTTAATCTAGCATTTGCCATCTTGTCAATGCCAATATTGTCTTAAAGCCTGTGCATAGCACTTCATGTTTTTTTTTTTTTTTTTATATCACGAGATTTTGGCCAAATGTAATAAACAACATGAAAAATTGAGCGCACACATAGATACAATAAACTTTGTAAGCTGTAAGTTGATGAAGACGTAATGTGATTTACTTTACTGCCTCAGATGCGGCCGTTTTTAATGATGGACAAAACACATATCTCCACATATGCTGGTCAAAAAACTTAAGTCCATTTCAGCTTGATTTTGGTAAAATGTTAATAATATAACAACATGCGCAAGTGTGTGATTGTATATAAAGCCACAATATCAACTTTTCAACTTTGATGACGCAGTGTTAAATTATTTTAAAAATAAAGGTTCCCCCACCCCTTTTCCTGAAAAGTAACAGTTTTGGACATACTGGGTTTCTGCCTGACAGTGACAATATGCAGTATTTAGTCAGTTTGAACTGAACTAGTGTTTTCCCCCTTATTTGGGCAGGTGAGAATATGGCAATCACACACAGGTGACACCAATGTTCTGAGCAGGGTTGTCTCAGTCTGGTTCAAAATGGACCCTAGAGAGGTTCAGACACGGTGCATTGAGGAAGCAATTTGACCCTGAAAAGTGAACACGACATGCAGTGTGTTATTACACAGTGACATGACTGGCTGCTTTGTTACATGTAACATTAGCACACATGTTTACTTCATTTGCAGACGTGTAAATCAGGCCCTCAAATTTAGTATCTTGAGGCTTTTGACCATAAGCACTTTTTTTTTTTTCTCTTTTTTTTTTTTCTTTTCTCTTCCCCCCTGCTCTGCCACAGGTTTCCCTTACAGCAGGAGAGTGGGCAAACCATCGAATGCACTGTGGCACAGTACTTCAAAGATAAATACAAACTGATACTTCGATATCCTCATCTCCCATGTTTACAAGTTGGACAGGAACAAAAGCACACTTACCTGCCTCTTGAGGTTAATCAACGTATATTGTAATTTAAGGAGAACTTTTTAATACCTAGTTTGATGTCCTTTTCAACTGACTTCACCTTGGTTTGTCCTAGGTTTGTAACATAGTGGCTGGACAGCGATGCATCAAGAAACTGACAGACAATCAGACCTCCACTATGATTCGCGCCACAGCCCGGTCAGCGCCTGACCGCCAGGACGAAATTAGCAAATTGGTCAGTTCATCACTCTGCTGTGGATTTGTTGTCAAATGTATAGCTGGTGAACTGCCTTGACCTGTAATTTTACTGAAAGCTTTTTGGATTTGTACGTGTTCCAGATGAGAAGTGCCAACTTTAATAGTGACCCTTATGTACGTGAGTTTGGGGTCATGGTAAGAGATGAAATGACTGAAGTGAATGGCCGAGTTCTCCAGGCACCATCTATTCTCTATGGAGGACGGGTACAAACTACTTTATTCAGCCCCCACGGGACATAATCATATAATAGTGTGTGATAAGTGATGTACAAGTATGTAGCTTATTGATTATGTACATCTTTTATCAGAACAAGGCAATAGCTACCCCAATCCAAGGTGTATGGGATATGAGAAACAAGCAGTTCCACACAGGGATAGAGATCAAGGTTTGGGCCATCGCCTGCTTTGCTCCACAAAGGCAATGCACTGAGCTCTTATTAAAGTAAGTCCCTGTTTGCTTATATGGCAGTGTTTCACTTTATAGTATCTTGTTGACTTACTTGCAGTTTCAAATGAAGAGATTCTGTCAGTGTAGGATCTGAAGCTTGGGGCAGAGGTTAACGTTCTGTGCTAGTGACTAGAAGATTAGTGAGTTCAATATTCCAGTACCGTTAGAGAGCCACGATTGGGTCCTTGAACAAAACCCTTTATGATTAAGATTGCTCAGCGGTATAAAACTATTCTGCTTTTAAATGTAATTGTAAATGTCTTTATTGCTTTTGGTTCTGCGTTCTTTGTAGAGCATTTACAGACCAGCTGCGCAAGATTTCTCGTGACGCAGGCATGCCTATTCAAGGTCAGCCCTGCTTTTGTAAGTATGCTCAGGGAGCTGACAGTGTGGAACCCATGTTTAAGCACCTGAAGTACACCTACCAAGGCCTGCAACTGGTCGTGGTCATTCTTCCAGGGAAGACACCTGTCTATGGTGAGTTAATCTCTATACTTACTCTTTATGCACTACTGTATTTCTATCTCTGACCCAGATTTTGATGGCTGATGATACTGCGTACCCACGTTTTGTAACCTGATTTCTATGTCTTGTGTTCTCAAAGCGGAGGTGAAGCGTGTCGGGGACACAGTTTTAGGAATGGCCACTCAGTGTGTCCAGGTGAAGAACGTCCAGAAAACCACTCCACAGACACTGTCTAACCTCTGTCTGAAGATCAACGTTAAACTGGGTGGAGTCAACAACATTCTGCTTCCACAGGGAAGGTGAGCGCAGTTTAGGTCTTAAGGAAGAAGCTTACATCAACAGAATGTTTAGTTTGATGTGTTGTTGGTGGAAGTTTGGAGTAGTTTTTTTCTGAAATAAAGCTTTGATGCTTTGCTCTCCAGGCCCTTGGTTTTCCAGCAGCCTGTAATTTTCCTGGGTGCAGATGTGACTCATCCTCCAGCAGGAGATGGAAAGAAACCCTCCATTGCTGCAGTAAGTTAAAATCGACATTGCAAAAAGTCCAATTTTGGGGGGGAAATGATATGAAGATTTGTGAGTCTACTTGGCTCTGCCCAGAAGTCAGATTTACTCAAAACAGGTCTCAGCTTTTATAGCATGTTGCATGACTACCTTTAAAATAAGTTAATTGTTAGAGAGATTATAAATGTACACCTCTGAATAATTATTAGAGATGCACTGAAACTCAATTTCTCAGCCGGTACCGATTATTCAGAGTGATATCTGCCAATACCAATAGTTTGGTGGTTCTGCCTTTTTTGCCTTCTTTTAAATTAATAATAATTAATTCCACAATTCTGAAAGAAATGCAAATAAAAACTTTATTCTCTCCATTT
>JANDJT010000141.1:2167031-2184292 GCA_024331685.1 Stegophilus panzeri | reverse complement strand
TTGAGTTATTTTGAGGGGACAGCAAATTTACACTGTTACACAAGCTGAACACTCACTACTTTACATTGTAGCAAAGTATCATTCCTTCACTGTTATCACATGAAGATATAATCATATATTTACAAAAATGTGAGGGGTGTACTCACTTTTGTGAGATACTGTATATTAACATTAACTGGATATGAAATATTCTACTCTACAAAAAAATTTTCTTTGCGATATATTTACTTATTTTATATATATATATATATATATATGTGTGTGTGTGTGTGTGTGTGTGTGTATGTGTGTGTATATAATTTGTCAACTTCATTTAAATCTTTGAACAGTGTACTGGCGCTTTAATTCAGCTCGAGCAGCGCAGCAAAAAAAAAAAAATTTAGATGCTGAAACTCCCGATTCACTACTGCAGCGTCCAGTGTAAAATGTTAGCAGTGCAGAGCTTACAAACTGCCATTTTGTCGTCATTCCACACAAGAGACATCATCTTTACACACAACACAAAATCGATGTGTTTTCCCACCCTCTTTTGATTGACAGGATATAATCGGCCCTGATCATCGGATGTTTCTGAACTATTGGCCGATAGTGTGAAAAATTGCCTTTATCGGCCGATACCGATTATTGGTCAAAACATCGGTGCATCTCTAATAATTATTGAATAACCATTGATAACTTTCCTGAGATGATTGGGTGGGGTGATGCCAAAATTGATTTTCATGTAACATTGTGTCCCAAAGTGTTCTATTCTTCATGTATGGCAACAATTTGCCCATGTTAATAATTTTAATACTTTTTCAAATGCTTTTTTTATCCATTTACAGTTACATTTAATGTTGTGGCAGCAACCTGTGAAGTTAATAAAACAAAAACGAAAAAATACATGTCGTGTTAGAGGGAAAAACTGCATCAAATCTTTCCAATGTTGAAAACCAAAAGGATCAAGTTTACATCTGACTATTACAAAGCGTGGACACCATGGACTCTGCCGTAAATGCCAAATAACTATCTTCTCACCGAAAACTTCACCATTCCCACAATTACACACATTTTAAAAATCCATGTATTGGGAGTGTCTGCCATATAAGTTTCTGCTTTAGTTTTTTCTAAAGAAGCAACGCTATATTTGAACAAATACACACCTATAAACCTATAGTTTACCAACCTTCTGTTATACAGAATTAATCATCATATGGCTAAGTAAGTTCCTGTCTGGTTTTAGGTGGTTGGTAGCATGGATGCCCACCCAAGCCGATACTGTGCCACAGTGCGGGTTCAGCAGCACCGCCAAGACATCATTCAAGACTTGGCAACAATGGTGAGAGAACTGCTGATCCAGTTCTACAAGTCAACCCGCTTCAAACCCACACGTATTATCTACTACAGAGATGGCATTTCAGAAGGTCAATTCAATCAGGTAACCCACTGACCTATATGGGACATTTTCCTTTAAAACCTTTCCATTTTGTAGTCGTGTATTGACTCTTGATTTTCTCAAGGTTCTGCAGCATGAGTTACTGGCGATCCGTGAGGCCTGTATAAAGCTAGAGAAGGACTACCAGCCAGGCATCACTTTTGTAGTAGTCCAGAAGAGACACCATACCAGGCTTTTCTGTATGGACAGGAACGAGAGGGTTAGTTATTTCAGTAACGTTATATCTTATGTATTGCAATTCTTGAGATGTGCTTTTGGGTGACTTACTGGTTCTGTTTGGTTTAGGTTGGAAAGAGTGGGAACATCCCTGCTGGCACCACAGTCGACACAAAAATCACTCATCCATCAGAATTTGACTTTTACCTTTGCAGCCATGCTGGTATTCAGGTACTAACCTCCTAGGATGTTTGAAATTGTACTTGCAGGTCATTTCTATTACCTAGGCATCAGACTCGGTTGCCTAGGTTGCAGGAGGAGTAGGAAAACTGCAAAACAGTTCCATCTGTTTGAAATTGCAGTTTAACTGTGCTCCTACATTTCTTTCTGCTTCTAAAATTATTATTATTATTTTAATAAAAACGTTACATGTTACCTGCATGCTAAATTCATACACAAGTAAAATAAGTAAAATATTGAAATTTGAGTGATTTTTCAGCAGGTTTCTGCAATACCGTGCTGTGTTTGAATCACTTAACAATGCTTCTAAGAAAGGGAACCTTCTTGCTTACATGAATCAACCCTTCCACAACGCTTCCACAGGGTACCAGCAGGCCTTCTCACTACCATGTGCTGTGGGACGACAACCACTTCACTTCAGATGAGCTACAGGTACTCACATACCAGCTGTGCCACACCTACGTGCGCTGCACCCGCTCTGTCTCCATTCCTGCGCCTGCCTACTATGCTCACCTTGTGGCATTCCGAGCACGCTACCACCTAGTAGACAAGGAACATGACAGGTATGCAACCCCGAGGTCTTATTGTCACGGACTTTTTCATTCTTTGGTATAGGGCTGGTTGATTTAACGAATACAGGATATCCTGTTCACTACATGATTTTATAAGATATGGGTTTTCATTACAATTTTTTTTATGTCAGATTGTAAGTAGCTGATTAGATGTTAAAATTCTGACTTGTAAAATTGGTCAGGTTTACATATAAGCAAGTGTTAGTTCGTTTTTGTAAATGGTAAATCAAAATATACTCAAGTTCAGTATTTAAAATGCAACATTATTGTTTTCATGGTGGTTTGTTAGCAAAATTAAATATCATGAAACCTAATGTATCATAGAAATGTTTTCAGGTATTGTGAAATGATATTTTTCCTCATACGTCTGTGGGTCTGTGGTGCCAAGTTAGAAAAGAAGACAGAAAATATAAGAGAAAGAAACAATACAAGTAAGCTTGAAACACGTTTAGGTTCAGGATTAAATATTTAAAATGGCAGTGTAGTAAGGTAAAAATAAATAAATAAAAAAGCTAAAGGGTATATACAAAATGTTTTAATCTCTTAGAAGTTTAAGATTCTTAGTGAGTCTGTTCTCTGATCATGTTTACTGAGCTCGTGGCTCAGTGTAGTGTATTGTGTAAGTCAGTTGAATGTTTGTGACCGTGTGAGCTACAGCAGTGAATCTTATAGCCTTTTGACTGCTTATATCCTATATGGCCAAATGTTTGTGGACACCTGACCATCATAGCTATATGTGGGCTTTCCCCCAGACTGTTGCTATAAAGCTGGAAGCACACAAATGAATAGGATGTCTTTGTATGCTGTAGCATTAAGATTTCCCGTCTCCGGAACAGAGAGGCACAAACATGTCATGACAAAGACGCTGTGCACAAAGCGAGGTCCATGAAGACATGGTTTGCCAAGGTTGATGTGGAAGAACTCTAGTGACGTGCATAGAGCTCTGATCTCCACCCCACCAAACACTTTTGGGAATAACTGTAATGCTTCCTCGCCCAACATCAGTGCCTGACTTGATTAATGCTTATTATAATGGTTGTTACGCCAGCAAAGGAGGGACTATATCTGGAAGGGTATGCTCAGGAAGCACATGCTCAGGTGTGATTGGTGAGGTGTCCACATACTTTTGGCCATGTCGTGTGTGTTGGGATATTGATTTGTCTGCTTGTGTTTATCATGTCTCTTGGCAGTGCTGAAGGCAGCCACACATCAGGCCAAAGTAATGGTCGAGACCAGCAGGCCCTGGCTAAAGCTGTGCAGATCCACCAGGACACACTGCGCACCATGTACTTCGCCTGAGCCTGGCCAGAGATGAGTCTCATATCCTCAAACACCATGTGTCTGTATGTTTAACATGCCCCATTCATCTTGGGGGGCCTCCAGATGTGCACATAGTTAACTGGCAACATTTCACACATTTAAGGTCTCTGTATTTATTTGAGCTTCAAGAAAACATTTTTTTTGTCCATTCGTCCTATGCCTTTACACTGACAATTCTGACTTTGCTTTGGGGTTTATATTATTAATAACATTATGATTATGCCAAGGCTGATGGAATATACATTTTTGACATATTTGTGAAATTTCTATCAGCACTGACCTAGAAGGACACAACTTCAGGACACGAGTACTTAGTTCTTTTTATGTTTCTTTCACATTACTAACAAATCTGTCAGTGTTGTCTTTTTGTTAGTCCTCAACTCAGTCACTCTACCGTAGTTGATTAAGTTGGTTTCTTGAGTAACAACCGACAGATTGTGCTTTATATTGGAAACCAAATCTTTATATTATAATAAGGACACTTTGAACAGTTCTTTGGGACAGTGGAAGATTAATCAGCCAGAAATGTGTAGTTCTCTCAGCATGAGAGGAGTGTTTTGACAATCAGCTGTCTGGGTCTGAAGAGGGAATTATAGTTAATACAGGACTGGTTCCTGAGACCAGCACCCTTTCTTGATCCAAAACTGTTAGTAAGTTATCCTTTTTCAACCCTGGTTTCCATTTTAGTTTCCCCAAACATTATTATCTGTTAGGCTATCAAAGTTAGACTGTAAAGAGAAGTACTAATATCTTGTGTGAGAGATTAGTCTCTTATGTACTGCTGATTATTTTTTATTTTATTTCTACCACACATCCAGCCTGAAGCTTTGCTTTCTTAAAGGATCACTCCATTGTTTTCAGACTAATATCTATCTACTGCTTCTGTAGTGTATTACTGATTTACTACTTATAATAATGACTTTTTCTCTATCCTGAGAGAAGATTGGAAAGCCTGTTTCTGTGAAACTTCCTTATAATGGACGTCTAAAGGATGGACCTTAAGCATTTACAATACCTGACTATATAACACACAATCAAAAATAACTCTTTGGTGAGACAAGCATCAAATATTTTCTTATGTCATTTTTATTCCACTTTCCAACACTGGGGCAGTAGAGTAAAAACAAATTCTGGTTACTTCGACTTTTCTTAGGATTTTATGATCTTGCGTATTTGTGTCTGAAATTTCGTCCCATCCGCTAAAAGACAAATTATGTAGTGTTTAGGTTTAAAGTCCAATTTATAAATACCTGACTGAGGAATTTACAAAAACATTTAAACAGATAAAGTTGTTTCATATTCCTGTTACCACGCCCCAACTTCCCTCAGGCCTCTCTTTATAAATAAGTTTTGAGTAAATGAGTTTTCTTATCTTTTCTTAGTGCACAGAGAAGTCTGCAATCATTTTCTGTGATAATTGCCTGTGCACTAGAGATGCAGTGGATAGAGCTAAGGTTTAACAAACCCTGGAGTATTACTTTAAGTGTCTTGTGATTCTATCAGCCTCATACACTGTTGTAGTGGTGCATGAATCATGATGTAAAGGACAGATTGCTATATATATATTTTTTTTTATGTATCTAATTATGTCCAAGATGGTGAGCTGCATATTATTTGTTTGGATCTATACACACTGATGGCTCATGGAACCATGGCCTTAATGGTAGGGAGGTCTTGAGGGTTATTGGAACATGTTTGTTGGTTATAGATATGTAGTCAGCCACATTACACTCGAATGTGTTAAGCACCTTATTTTTTGCCCAAATGTCAGTGATAACGCAGTAGCCTTTACCATAGAAGGTTTTTGACCATTCTATTGATTCTGAATTTGAGTACTCCTATTGTGCAACTCTTTCGCGTCTCTGGTGCTGGAGCTCTTCTCAAGAGCTTTGTAGTGTCATTGGGTTCGTCCAATAGGCGAGTGGTTTTAGTTTTTGTTAAAGGCTTTTGAGATTGTGAGGTATATTAGCAAATGATTCAACAATTCGTTAAAATTTAACTGCTATTGTAGGCAATTTTTTTTTTTTTTACTGGTATAATTGCAAATATTATTGGAACGTTGGTTAGCTTCCCCATGTTTCACTTTTAACTTTAATTAACCTATAGCTGAACATTTTTAAACTTTTATACCTATGCATTTATAGCCGAGAGATTTTAGTGTGTTTTGTGTATATAATGATTTTAGATAATGTGTATTGTAGTAATTTTAAGCTTTAATAGAGTGCATAGGCAAAAACCCTCTTCCTGTTGTAGCAGTATTAGCCTATAGAATGTTATATTTTTATTATAGTAGACAATTAGATACAACTTTCAGTTAGTCCTGTTAGCCAAGAAAGATTACAAATATTTAAGCATACTGTTATCCTACAGTAACTGAAGCACAATGAATTATCGGTGCTAAACACTTTCCTGAAACAAATATTTTATTTACCATCAGATCACAGTAAAAAAAAAAAAAAAATCATCAACCACGGAACTGATTCTTAGGGTTGAGTTTTTTCAGCTTTCTTTGAACTGTGTTGCAGGGGCATTTTTAGTTCTCAGTCTCGAATACTTGACTTGGTTATTTTTCAGATTTGATGCTGGTCTCTAAACTTGCAGATGCACTTTGAAGGGCATTGGACATGTACCATTAGTAATTGTTTGGAAATGGCTAGATGTCCTACCTCTTGTTGCCTGTTTTTAATATAATGGTAACATCACTGCATTAGTCATTTCTTCATAATTACACAAGTGGTGGCGTTAGAATAAATTCTTTCTCTAAAAGTTTCTGGGCATCTTATAGTGTCACGTAGCTTAGAAATGACCAAAAGGCGTATCTGTTCAGAGGCTATTCTTGGTGCCATTTTAAATCTTTTACATTAACTGCCATACATATATATATATATATATTTTTTTTTTTATTATAAATAATAATAAAGTGCTAAAGATTCAGAGCTTTGAAGTAACCCTTCATATGGTTAAATTGAAATTCACCAAATGGATTAGAAAGAACGTTATCTAGTCTCAATCTTTGTGGAAGTGAATACGGTCATGTTCGGCCAAGCAATGCATTCACGTTGTACATTCATACATTCTTACCCCACTGGCTGCTAATTTGGAACAAAATATGTTGTCATTTTCCATTCAGATTTTTCTCATCTTTAGAGCTAAATATGTATCACTTAGCTTAGGAAATAACCCAAAGTGAACAATTTAAACCTGGTTTTTTTTTTTTGTTTGTTTTTTTTTGGGGTTTTTTTGTTTGTTTTTTTCCCCCCCTATGTTTTTCGATTTCACCTTCCTTTTTATTGGTTTTCAATGATGCAGTTCACTTTGTCTTGTAAATATGACAGTGATCACAGCTTTTACTTTACCTGAGTTTTTAGTATTTTACCTTTTAAAGCCAGCACCTTAGATTGTCAGAACTCTTAAGCATATGCAATTCTTATGTAATAAAAGAAAATGTATGATTGAGGTGTTTTTGCACTATATAAATCAGTGTGGACTGGGTTATTGTTGGAAAGATTAGAATGTTGGTTGTCCTCTTCAATCACCATAAACGGTAGTGGATACTCCAGTTGTTTTTGAGGTGGTTGTACATTTTGGTGCATGTGCATACACGCACATTGGTGCAGAATCTGAAGCTACACATAGATAATAAGTCCTGACATTTGAGTAACTATGCAAAAACTGACTTTGGTTCAGAGCCATTCATCTTATGTTCAAATTTGATTAGTTTTACAGTGATCCCTAGTGATTTGTAAGTAAGTCTGATTTTGAATTTAAACTTCATTCTTTCAAAGACATTAGGACTGGTTTTATATAATGTCTTAAATGTAATGGAGTGATCTTATAAAATATGAAACTGGCATTTGTGTTCAAGAATTTTTTTTTTTTTTTTTTTTCCCTGCAGAAGTTTCATGATGTCCAGTGTAATCCAAAACAAATGACAGTGTAATGCTGGATTGTGATGAAATTTGATGGATTGAAATTAATCCTTTTGTCTATGCACAGCACGAACATATAGCACATATCAGCATTTTGTGATAACCTGAAGAAGCTGAATGAGAACCAGCATGGTGGTGTTTTGAAATTGCAATGCAGAGGTACCCTCATTTGGCAAATCCAAGGGAATGTCTACCAAATTAAAGTATCCCTGTTAAAGAAGTTCAACTTCTAGAGAAAATCAACCACGTACATGAATCACTAAACTATAAAGTGTTTTTCTAAATGTATAGCCAGGATTTTACAGATCTGATATTTACCCCTGACCAGCAAGAGTCAAATGAATTTCAGTTAGAGGAATTGTGCATTTTAAATAATGCTCTCTAATGGATTAACATTTCTCTAACTTTGCACTCTAACTTTTGCTTGTAACTGAATAAGTTAATCAAAGTCTCTAAGTCTACTGAAAATATAATCATGAGAGGAAAAAAAATGCTCTACCCCTGATAAGACCATAGTGTATATGAAGATACTTAATGGCATAAGTAATACACGTACATGTATATCAGATGTGTGTGACCAAGTTAACATTTGGGTTTGGGCAATTATTACTGACATATGGACAAATCCTTCTTTTGCTTGTGTTTGAGGTGCTACACTGTAAAAATTGTTTATATTTAGGGCAATATTGTGGTGTTTGTGTTTTACATTTTAGTTCATTGTATCATTTCTGATAGCATTCAGTTCCATACTACCAATGTTTCAAATTATAGCCTGATACCTAGGTTCTCATTTCAAACTAAGCATCTTGGCTCCAATCATTGTTCATCATCCCCTAGGAAATTCGGAAAGTCACTATGTGCACAAATAAATTATGTAATAGACTTTTTTGTTAAATATTTCCAGGTGTACATTCTAAAATGATTTTACTAAAAATCAGCAACGTCTCTTGTTGATAAGTGACATAAAAATAAAAAAAGAGCACTAGCTTAATAACCTGGCTTTTTATACCAACTTTGAAAACTACCTCAGAACAGTTTAGGGTGCTAACCTTCTCTCTCTCTCTCCTATCTATCTGTCTGTCTGTCTGTCTATCTATCTATCTATACACGCATCTGTACCTATTAGGAACACCTGTGCATTCATGCATAATAATGTGGCAGTAGTGCAATGCAAAAAATCATGCAGATACAGGTCAAGAGCTTAAGTTAATGTTCACATCAAACGTTAGAATGAAGAAAAAGTGTGAGCTCTGTAATCTCTTTACCTGTGGCGTGGATGTTGGTACCAGATGGGCTGGTTCAAGTTCAGAAAAAGTTGATCTCCTGGGATTTTTCACACATAACAGTCTAGAGTTTACACAGAATGGTGCGAAAAACAAAAAAAACATTGTGTGAGCGCCAATTATCTGGGTGGAAACGCCTTGTGGATAAGAGAGGTCAGAGGAAAATGGCCAGATTGGTTCAAGCTGCCAGGAACGATATAGAAACCCAAATAATCACTCTTTACAAGTGTGGTGAGCAGAAAAGTATCTCAGCATGCACAAAAATGGGCACAGAATCACCCAAACTGGACAGTTGAAGAGCACCTAGTCTATTTCCAGTCTTCAACTATCTAGTTTGGGTGCTCAGAGCCTGTACTCATGATTGCCTCAGATTCTTATTCTTGGTTGACAGGAGTGGAACCTGATGTGGTCGTCTTCTGTTGTAGCTCATCCACTTCAAGGTTTGATGTGTTGTGTGTTCTGATATGCTTTTCTGCTCACCGCGGTTGTAAAGAGTGATTATTTGAGTTATTATAAACTTCCTGTAGCTCAGACGAGTCTGGTGATTCGCTCATCAACAAGGTGTTTCATCCTGCAGACCGTCTGCACACTGGATTGGTTTTTTGTTTTTGTTTATCACGCCATTTCAGTGTAAACTCTATAGAGACTGCTGTGTGAGAAAATCCCAGATCAACTGTTTCTGCAATACTCAAACCAGCCCATCTAGTACCAACATCCATGCCACGATTAATGTCTCAGAGATCACGCCTTTTCACCATTCCGATGTTTAATATGAACATTAACTGACGCTCTTGACCTGTACCTGCATGATTTTTTGCATTGTGCTTCTGCCACACGATTGGCTGATAACTGCATGAATGTACAGGTGTTTCTAATAAAGTGGATGGTGAGTGTATATATAATTTCTATAGTACATGACAACGAATAATAATAGTGACCAAACAAACCAAGCCAATACTGCATTTTAGATTTAGCTTTTTTAGAAAAGATTTTTTTTATTGTCGTCTAGATGAGGACAACCTGTCAAACAAAAAAATATAGCGGACCAAATTGTGAAAGGACTTTCTGTGGACTGTAAACCAGCGTTTGGAGAAAGGAAAAAAAAAACTGTAGTCATAATAGATTAATCACTTAAGTTTGTTTCAAAATATTCTCATCAGGAAACAATATTGCCTTCTGTGGTAGTTTGGAATAGACGCAGCACAAGGATAGGTTGCTAATAGGGCCGAGCGGTATGACGAGATAATATTGTGTCATAATCACGATAAACATGATGATACGCTTTTCTTGATAAGTTTTGTCATTATCATCAGGTGCCACTGCTTTTATAACTTACTGTAAAAAGCAACTGACTGGACAAAACATTTTTTGTACTAATTGGTTTATTTTTAGTTTTGCTTTGTTAGCAAAATATATATCATGTATCGCAAAGATGTTTTTAAGTTTTGTGATTTAATATTTTTGCCATATCACCCATCTCTAATTGCTAGTTTCTTGTGAGTGAACACAGAGCAATAATTGCATTATTACTCTTGTCTACAGAGTGCATCATGGTTTATTTCCTTTAGGTGATTGTGGTTACTCACAGAGTGGCATCTGAACGCAGTTAGATTTGGTTTGGTTGTGAGATTTTTGTGCTCCCCCCATAATCATCCGTAGTGACGTGCCGTGTTTAGGATCACGTATTGGGTTCAGTTGTCCCAGTCAGCACTGCTCTGCGTTTGCAATACTACAGAAAGGCAAATTTGACATCCACAAATACTAGCATGTTGTACCTTTTTTTTTTTTTTTTTTTTTTTAAATGTCAGTCCAAGTTTGGCAGCATGCTTTTTAACAAACCAGCTTGTTCACATTGCGCTGTCTGAATGCTTGCATTGGCCACGATTCTTCTTTCTGAGAAATATTCAGTATTGCAATAAACAAAACGAGGGTCTTTTTGGTGAAAGCTCCACAGCAAGTGTAAGCAGGTTGAGAATAAGCTATTTAAAATAGTTTTGCGTGTAATTTTTACCTTGCAACGTTTTACAAAGGGAATTTACTGTTAAATTAAGAATGAAATGTGTTTGCAAAATACGCTCTACTGATACACTGGCCTGTTTCCGTTGGTTCAAGATCAAAAAGGTACAAAGGGTATGAAAATAAAATCATTCTTGATATTTTTGTTGAGCTAAAGACATCCATGTTGTGTGTTTTGTGTGTGTGTGTGCATCAGCATCTGTCATCTCCTGTATTTATATTTGGTGATAATTATTTTTAATTTGATGAAATTCATTGTCACATCAAAGAATTTATACATGAATGACTCGCGTAACCTTGAGTGAATGCTGCATAGAATGATCAGTATTTGTATATTGCACTTTCTAATCAGTAAAAAAAGAAAAAAAGAAGCCCTGTTTAAAATTGGGCAGAGAAATTAAAAGAAAATTAAGACGAGGTATATTCTGCTATAATAGGATTTTTTTTAACTTTTTTTTTTTTTTTTTTTTTTTAAAGAAAAAAGTGACTTTTCTAAAATGTGCGTAGACATGAAGTACCTCAGAAGCCTGATATATGCTGCATCAACTTCATTTTTTTCTTTCTTTTCTTTTGTGAACCTCACTGTCTCTCGTACATACAGTAATACAGTTTTCCCTACAGAGAGGTCAGATGTGCATGCAAGGCAGTGCTTACACCTTTCTAAAATGTGTTTTGGTTTGATTAAGGTGTCTTTTTAATAGCAGTATTTACATTGGCTTTTTATTTGGGTGAAAGATATGTGTTGTAGAGTACATAGGGTATTACATTTTGGAAAAACAAACAAACAAAAAAAAGCATTCAGTATCAATTTTTTTTTTTTTTTTTTTTTTTCCCCCCCACCATTCTTGTTGTTTCATACTAATCCGGCATTTACCTTCAGAGGACATCGCAAATGGCAACTAATTAGATGTAGTCCTAAAAGACTGCTGACTCAGGTATTGCCGTTTAAGGGCTATATCTGCTACTGAATCTCTGCCCTGTACTCACTCGCGTGTCTTAAAGTAGCCCTGGAACTGTATTTATGGCTAAAACATCATACAGTGTATCTGGCCTTAAAAGGTGCACTTTTAACCAGACCATGCAAATCATGCATTGTTCTACATCACTGCCTATCATGTACTAGGTTTTTTTTTTGTTTGTTTTTTTTCCTTTTTTGCCATAAATCTACCTCCTGGGAATGTACGAGTGTCCTGGATATGCTAGATAGTAAATAGATAGTTATGATCATCTTCCACTAATATCTCTTCTGAAAACTCCAGGACGTTCCGGCTGAGGCTGCGTGTTAAACGTGTTTTCCCATGTTCATCTAAGCCATAAAAATGACCAAAGTTTTTAGGAAGGCATTCCAGTGGCACTGCCTCGCAGGCTCAAATCTCCCCCTCCTTTCAAACATTTCTTTTTCTTTTTTTAATTCCTACTTAAGCACCTGCCAAATTGAATTTACTGTCATTCCTGTTGAGAGCTTTTCTATCTCATTCTTGTATTTGGACTTGCCGCTAAGCTCTGTGTCTTTTTATTTTATTATGTAAAGTGTGAGCTTTGAGGTTTTTTTTTTGTTGTTGTTGTTGCTTTTTTTGTTTGTTTTTTTTTTTTTTTTTTCCCTCCATTTATGCTTTTATTATGATTGCAAGCTCAATATATGCTGTAAACCCTGATAGGATATAATGTGAATATCATTTAATATAGTTGACTTTTTTTGCTTGACTGTATATGGCATTGATTTAATAAACTTGAGTTCCCCTCACTTGCTTTATGTCTCCTAAAATCTTGATTTTGTGTGCTGTTTAGATGTCAGGAACAGCCTTTTTGAACAGTGTACACATGCAACGTCCTTCCTTAAGTTTATAAATGTTGGGGGAGGATGGGCAAACTTTGAGGAAGAATTTGCGTGTAATATAAAAAAAACATCTGGATAGGAAGACCATGAACAGGTTCACGTGCAAGCCAACAAACTGTAAGGGAGAATAAACAGGAACTATATATCCAATCTTTTGTAGCAGCACAACAAATTAATCTCCAACTCATGCAGGAAAAATACTGATCATGGGAGCTACTTGTGTGAAATGTCATGAGTGCTCAGAGGAGCAATTTTTTTTATTTATTTTAGAGCCCTCTGCTCTCTGTGAGGTGAATTACAGTAGCAATATAAACAATGACAAGACTTTCAAACCAACCTCGCCTCTTCTCACACAGGCTTCTTAAATAACCTTTTGTGGACACAATGAGGCAGACCTGAGCAGCTCAGTTTCACCTGGGGGTGGAGCCAATTTCCAGCCCAGAAAAATGAAAAGGTTTAAAAAGAAGTAGCCTAAAATGATAAAATAGTCAGATATACTACAGTTGATATTCTTAACCAAATACTAGGGTGTCTTTTAAAATTCTATGATTATTACAGGTCCAGAAACAGGTTACACATTGCACCTTTAAGTTAAGTTACCTTTACCACACTGTTACCTTTTAAGTTAGCAGGCTGTTATCAAACTCCCTCTATAACTACTGTATTTGCACCATTACTGTCTAACAGTTTTCCTAGTCAAACAGAACAACCACCCATGTTTAAAGAGTTTCTATATTGGCCAGAAAAACACTTCAGTGATCTAATCTTTTCACGCACACACAAATCTGAAGAACTTCAGTGATTTTTTTAATGTACCTCTTTGTTCCTTCTTCTATATTGTCTCTTAAATGATAATATTCTTACATCCAGACAAATTCCTCAACATATAATCTACATAAAATATTACATGTACAACTTTATTTAAATACATAGATTACTATTAACCAAGGACAACAAACATAATAGCCCAGATTTCACTAAATAAAAATTTTCACTATTCCAGAGCTTTTCCACTCCGTAAGTGTTTGGGTTTATTACCGCCCTCATGTGGAGAGGAAAAAAAAAGTACAGGGGTTGATGGAGGGAGCAGACATTTTACCCTGGGGGCATGTCCCCCTATTCTAACCTTCTGTTTTGCCAGATTCTTCTTTCATTCCTGTTTTCTGAGATCATTCTGCTGGACATAACAATCTGCTTAACCACCAAACAACATTCACAAAATAAACACAGATGATGTGGAGTCTCTTGAGCACATTATATTGCAACCAGGGGTGCAACTGCACATTTGCTGAGGGGTATGCAAGATCAGTGTTAGTGCCCCAAAACCTGGATTTTAAAAAAGTGTTTGGTCCAACTGAGCATGTCATTTTCCAATCACTTTCAAATATGGCTTTGGAAAAAAACTTATTTATCCTTTATTAAAATGTTATACATAAATATGAACAGCTCTATCTCACCGTCACATGGAACATCCCAGAGACTTAATATTTTACCTGGAATAAAACAAGGATGTCCTATTTCCCCTTTCTTATTTATTTCACCAGCAGAAATGCTTGCCATTTTGGTTAATAAGGACAGTAATGTCGAGAAGCTAAATGTATTCGCTAAACAGATTCGAGGTAGGTAATTAGCTGACGAAACTGCACTTTTTTTTTTTTTAAGGGTCGATACAAAATTAAATAGGCTATTCATTTAGTAGAAATTTTCTCTAGAGCATCTGCTTTATATTTAAATATAAACAAATGTGAGTTAATAGCAATTCATGGCTGTGTCTTCAGTTCCTTGTATAATACACCCTATCAAAAATTCTGTAAAATATTTAGGTGTAACTACTACGAGGGACAACGAGCAGAGTATTCAAGAAACAACAAGCTCTTTAAAGCCAAAACTCTGCTCAGTAATGGGTTACAAAGAGATGTATCGATATTTGGAAAACTTCTGTATGGACTATGGGGAGGTGCAATACCAGTACCCTGATACTAACATAACATAGCTGTTCTGTTTAGTTTTTAGTGTGCGTGTAATGCTCATTCTTTGCTATCTGTATCTCCTCGCTGTCCCCTACAGGTGATGATGGAGAACGGCTGCTCCAAACGATTTGACTACGTTAGTTATTCATATACTATGGAAGCCATGGAGGCCATTAAAAGAATGAATGGGAAGATGTTGGGCAGGAGGCCAGTGTATATAGCTCTGCCTACGAGCAGAGAGGAGCGCAAGCCTTACCTCACCCGGACAGAGCAGTGGACGGGGAGTAGCCGGCCTACCAACCCCCGGCAGAGTCAGCACAAGGACACACACAGGGTCCAGTCACAGCGTGACTCACAGCTGTCCTTTTAATGTCTTACAGAATGGTCTTGTTGCCCACTACGGAGGGAGCTTCCTACTAAACAAAGCACATGTGGAGAGACAATATTTTGAATGCAGTAATATGATCTAGAATAGTGCAATATAATACAGTTTTACAATAATATTATATAACAAGATAAAAGGTTTGAGAATTATTGTTATATAAAAATATCTCAGATCTGTACTGTACCTATAAAACACACACACACACACACACACACATACACGTAGAGTAACACGATTCTTCTTTTCTCTTTCAGGTTGTCCCTCTGTCACTCCAACCCGCCAGTGACGGAAATAAGTAAAAGATGAATAAATGAAGTCTGGTAAAAAAGATGAATAAATAAACACTGCTTAAGTTAAAAAATGCTGCACAAATGGTCTGGGTCTTTATCCTAGAAAAGAAATGTTGGTGTAAACGACTCACAGCAACAGCAGTAAAGGTGCTGTTCTGTAAATCTGGTTAAATAATCAGCTCAATAAAATGGATTTTAATTACAACCCCAATTCCAAAAAAGTTGGGACGCTGTGTAAAATGTAATTAAAAACAGAATGCAAAATGATTTGCAAATCTCATAAAACCATTTTTTATTCACAATAGAACATAGAAAACATCAAATGTTTAAACTGAGGATATAATTTAAAAATAAGGTCATTTTAAATTTGATGGCAGTAACACGTCTCAAAAAATTTGGGACGTGGCAACAAAAGGCTGGAAAAGTAAGTGTTACTAAAAAGAAACAGCTGTAGGAACATTTTGCAACTAATTAGGTTAATTGGCAACAGGTCAGTACCATGATTGGGTATAAAAACAGTATCTTAGCGAGGCAGAGGTTCACCAATCTGCGAAAAACTGTGTCTACAGATTGTGCAAACAAAGTGATATGCAATCACTTGATAAAATATATTTTTGAACTCATTTAAAATACTAAACAAAAATTCAATAAAAATGTTTCCTTAGATTATTTTTAACAAATATGCTTTTGATTATTTATAACATTTTATGAAAGATTTTCAAAGAATGATTTTGGTCCAAGCCACACACACCACGCTTCCCCCCCCCCTTCCCCGCCCCAATTAGATGATGCCTCCTAACTAGCTTAGTTTGTAGATGTCATGCACATATATATGCACAGTTTACCATCTACGGTGTCTAGATTCAGTCCTGCACTTTGACAGAATACATATTGTACTAAACCACACATATTTATGTAAAATGCATAACTTTTAAAACTGCATAATAAAAAAACAAGTTTACCAGATGACGTGACATCATCCTCCTGTCCGGGTGTCCTTTGGCATGTGACATTCTTTACATTCGTTCTTCATCCAGACATGAATCAGCAGTAAAATGTGTGCTTATAATAAAAACCACAGACAGGGCCTCATAAAAGCATCAAGTCATCCAGTTAAGAGACTTTGATTTTCCATCCTGCTCTCTTACTGTTTGAACAGCTCAACTCCAAAAACCATGTCCAGATTCCAGTATTAAAAAGTAGCTTCAGGCAAAGTGTCTAAAACAGTAAGCTATAAAGGTCCAGTTCTCTATCTTTACATTTTTACATTATAATTGCTATAAAACCCATACTTTATGTTTTCAAATCAGCTGCCATTTTGTTTAATTTTGTCTGTAAAGTACTCCTGAAAAATCACAAACACCATTTACAAATGATTACTTCCTCTTGGATGTCTGATTCCAGTTGTATTGGTGATTGGTGTTTGTTGCATTTTCACAATTCTGGACCTTTAATGTCCAAGATTAGAGGATGACATGGAGCCCAGATATTGTTTAGCTAACTTAGCTAATATTAGTGATGAAGAAAATCTTGGGTGTTATATGACCATACAAATCAAACTCATAGAAATCACACTTGTATCCACCTGAGACAAACAAAGGCTAAAGTTTAGCTAGTCAACCAGCTAAAAAACCTGCTAATGTTAATGAAAAGCAAATTCAGTGAAATCGAACACATTTGGGCTAGTTTACTAGCAATTAACCAACCAGCTAGCTAACTTAGCTACAGTGCATCCGGAAAGTATTCACAGTGCTTCACTTTTTCCACATTTTGTAATGTTACAGCCTTATTCCAAAATGGATTAAATTCATTATTTTCCTCAAAATTC
>JANDJT010000141.1:2156598-2166931 GCA_024331685.1 Stegophilus panzeri | reverse complement strand
CAAGCTTGTAGCATCATACTCAAAAAGACTTGAGGCTGTAATTGGTGCCAAAGGTGCTTCAACAAAGTATTGAGCAATGGCTGTGAATACTTATGTACATGTGCTTTTTTTGTTTTTTATTTTTAATAAATTTGCAAAGATTTAAATCAAACTTCTTTCATATTGTCATTATGGGGTATTGTTTGTAGAATTTTGAGGAAAATAATGAATTTAATCCAGTTTAGAATAAGGCTGTAACATAACAAAATGTGGAAAAAGTGAAGCGCTGTGAATACTTTCTGGATGCACTGTAATGTTAGTTATAACTGGCTATCTAAAGTGGAAGGACAACAATCAACAAGGGCTGTATATAGTTTGCAATTTTGGTAGTTTTATAAACACATACACTACAATTTATTGTTTTACATAGATTTAGAAAAAAAAAATTATTGCACAGTGCTGATACCGCTTGTTGATTTGATTAGGTTTTCTGAGAGGAGACGTTTAGCATATTTGGAAGGCGTCTCCAGTATCAGAGCTTTGTATCAGCTGTAACGTCAAGTTTTCCAACACTTTAGAGTAATCAGGACAGACGGCTTTGTAGTTTCATGGTAACATGACAAGCTGCATTGTTTTGTCTTATTAACTTCTAGAGACAGAGAGAGGCTTGGCTGGAAACAACTGATTTTAGCTTTTGTAATGTAAGTGATAACACGAACTTACTTGTTTTGTTGACTAAATTAAATGTAACTATAAACAGACAAAAAGTATGAGCTGTCATTCTTTGATAAAGGAAGAAATGGCTGTGGTATTAGATAAATAAAACAATTTGGGACTACTGGAAAAGAATCACCTCCTCATTGATTATTTTCCTATAACAGTACATACCATGATGTTTTATTCCTCCCTGCTGAAAAAAAACAATAGAATCCATCACAGCCATTCTAATGGTTTCCACTACAAATACCATTACAACCATCAGCTAACCATTAAACCATTAGTATTATCGGTCCTTAATGATAGACATAACATGCCACCAATAGAAGGCAACAAATTACCAGTAGAGACCCACAGGGACCATTACAGTTTCCATTAAAACCAATACAATTCCCATTAGAACCATTAAAACCATTACAAATTCCATTAGGGTTTGTTTAGTTTGTTTGTGTGTTTGTTTTTTTCAGCAGGGCTTACATATACAGGAGTACTTTCATTTATGAATGAACCAGTTCGTGTAGAAAAATGTTTCAAATTCTCTGAAGACACAGATTGCTGTTTTACTTTCTTAAATAATTGGATGTGCACTGTAACATAAACCTGAGCCTTGAGCAAAACTCTCAACCCTCAGCAGCTCAGCTCTTTCCTCGATCAAAGCTTCAGCCAAATGGTCACAGCTCAGGTTTCCAGGCGAGCACATATATGGATATGAACATAAAAACGACAAGATAACGATAAGGGCGGCTAAAAATGTATTCGTCGTTTTTCTTTACTACTTACTTCATGTGGTATCAAACGACATTCCACGGTTTTGTTGTGAGAGCGGATTTAAACACTTGCAAGCGATTATACTTTAATGAATTTCTACGAAGCCAGTGACAGAAGCTCCGGCTGCTGTGGTGTTTGTTCTTCAAGCAGTTTTTAAACACCACATTCACATATCATAACTGGCCATGTGCTTCTGAGGGTTAATTAATACCGGCACACAAATGGTGCAGTGAGAGCGAGTCAGATTTTCCAGCTGTGAGAACTGGAGACACACACACGCACACGCAGAGCCGCATTGGAGCGAGCTAACAACGCCTCACTTCACTCAATAAAGGTAAGGCCATAAACTTCTGATAACCTTTATTCAAAAAGCCAACAATTTGTTCTTTAAAAAAGGACATCCATTCAGTCAAGTATCATGTTCAGTTTCCAGAGTTTGGTGTTTGTTGGGTCTATAAACAATTCTATAAATAACAGACGGAGGAGTGAGAGATAAATGACTAGCACGCGCTAGTGTTTTAGATGTTAAAGTCTAAGCATGAAAGTAAGGTCTAGGTAACAGACAGACAGACAGACAGTCTGGCAGACAGACAGGCAGGTGGAGATGCGGTGCTGAAGTGTCTCTTTAACACAGTTCTGAGTTGTTGTGTATCATTGTTGCCGACTCTTTTGAGAGGGAAGTATCTAATGCATACTAGAAGTCACCGGATGACGTCATATAATTATTTACCTATTCGTCATGGTTATTTGCATATCAAAACGTGCTACGTGAAGGAAGAAGGTTTATCAGAATGCAAAATAATAACAGTAGAAACCCTGACAGAATATGTAATGGTTTTAATGGTTATAATGGGAATTGTATTGGTTGTAGTGGAAACTGTAATGGTCCCTGTGGGTCTCTACTGGTAATTTGTTGCCTTGTATTGGTGGCATGTTATGTATAATGGATACCATTATGGACCAATAATGGTAATGGTAGGCTGATGGTTTGTAATGGTATTTGTAGTGAAAACCATTAGAATTTCTGTGATGGTTTCTATTGTTTTGTTTTTCAGCAGGGTAGATTTTTTATTAAAAAAAAAAATATCATAAAAAGTCCTTTATCATGACACTAAAGTGAGTAAAAGAAAGTAACTATTTACTTTGTGCGTTAAATCAAGAACACATACAAAAAGAAGCAGTAGAATAGATATGAAGGAAATAGATACAGATGGAATAACTCCCTTTTGTTACTTGTAAATATAACCAAGAAGAGAGTTTAAAATGAAGAACAAAGAAGTTGGGACAAACAACAGCAATCAGTGATTGGTCATTGGGAAACAATAGTGAATAGTGATTGGTCACTGGGAAACGATGATCAGTGGTTACTAGGAAAACAGAGATTGGTCACTGGGAAACAATGGTGATCAGTGGTTGTTGGGAACAATGGCTCATACAAGTGCAACTCAGTCAGTCTTTACACACTGGTAGTGAGTCGAGTGAGCCTGCTCTCTCAATACATATAACCAGCAGCTGTTTTGTGAACTGAGAGCCATATCATAGTCTGCTCAAAAAGTCACTAGATTTGTCACTAGGCTCTTCTTTGAAATAAAGTCAGTAAAGGGTCTAAAAAGTCACCAAATCTAGTCACAAAATCATAAGTTGGGAACACTGGCATAAATTTTGCATTACAGTTCGGATGGCAAGATGGAGGTAAATGGCCTGCTGACACAAAGCATTGTTTGTTTATACAGATGGCCAGGAATTCCTTAATTAGAGGAATTTTAAAGCACATTAGAGCACCAGCCAACTCCAGAACAATTTTCATTTTATATACACACAGCAAATATAAAAATGTTGCTGCACTGCACTCCTAGAAAACGTCTATCTGGTATAACCCTTAAAAGTTTTATATCAAACCCTACAACAGAGTGTTTCGCTATCAGAAAGTAGAACCCTTAGAGGAGGCAAAGGACCCTAATGATCCAATGAATCCTGAACCCTAAAAAAGTCTAATGTTTCTCAGGAGCGGGACTGGGAATATAGTGTTTTCTTTTTCCTTAGCTGCAGCAGGATGGCATGGTTTCTCCTGCTCCTTCTCACTGTGTGCCGCACTGGAGGCAGCACTGATGTGAACACAGAGGACAGAGACTGGGACTGGGGTTCCGGCCTGCATGAGCTACTTCACAGCTTCCCTGCTCACAGTCCATTTGTCACAGAGACACCTGGACATGTTGTAAACTGCAGTCAGCGCTTCTGGCTTCCACCGTCCGCTCCTGTGTGCTGGGAAGACATAGCAGGGCCAGAGGAGTTCAAGGAGACGCGTCTGCTGGTGCTGCAGAATCGAGCAGCACTCCACGCTGTGGCTGAGGCCAGTGGTCTGGAGGAGGGAGGAGTCTCATACGAGCAACAGGCCATGATGGATGTCCAAGGGGTTCGGGAAGATCACCTGAGCATTTCTCAGACTGTAGAATCCATGCAGAAGGTTTTCCTTGACCTGGATGAGAAGAGGAAGGAGGGTGGAGAACATGATACCTTTGCAAGGTAACTTGAATCTCTACCATATTAAAAAGTACAGTTGAGAGAAAAAGTTTGCGTACCTTCCGGATAAAATGAAGGAGAAAAAAATTGGACAGGAATACACCCTGGATGGGACTCCATAATAATTCACACTTAGGAGCAATCTAGAGTTGCCAGTTAGCTTCAAAACCCTGGAGCTGTGAAGCAACAACATATGCATATGCATGCGTTATATCCACATATACAGTTCATATTTGTTAGAATAAAAATCAGACCTTTTTCCTCTGTACTGTAACAACCAACAAAATTCAAATGAAAAACAATTTTTTTTTGGGGGGGGGGGTTGTAGAAAAAACTCTGGTTACACAAGTGTGGTGTTAAATTAAAGCTACTTTCAGGCATATGTGGCAATCTGTGTGAACAATTTATCTGTTACAAATGTGCAAGGATTCATTTTTGGCATGTGAAAAGGAATTAAAGGCTCCTAAAATTTTCGATTTAAATCTGTGCTCTGACTGCATCATTCCAAAATGTTGATCTACTTCTGAAGCGGTTCTTCTGTTGACTTCGATTTGTGCTTTGGATCATTATTGTGCTGGAAGATGACATTTTTCTTCATCTTCAGCTGTCTAACAAAGACCTGCAGGTTGTGTACCAAAATCACTTGCTATATGGAACTATCTATGATTCCCTTTATCTTGGCTAGAGCTCCAGTGCCAGATGGAGAGGAGCAACCCCATAGCATGAAACTGCCACCACTATGCTTCGCTGTGAGTCTGGTATTCTTTGGTTGATAGGCTGTCTTGTTTTTGTAGCAAACTTATCTTTTGGAATTATGCCCAATAAATTCTATCTTGGTTTCATCAGATCATAACACATTTTGGCACATGACTTGGAGTGATTTAGGTGAGCTTGGGTGTTTTTGTTTGTTTTGTTTTTTTGTCTAACCACACTACCCCATGTGAAGAACACAAGAGATCATTGTCATATGTCAAGTATGTCCTACAGAATCAGCTCCTCTTCATTTGCAGTTAATCAGAATCACTTAATTGATGGCAGGTTTATGATAATTACTTTTGACCGTGAGTTTGAATATGATTGCTTAATTCTGAGTACATTCACGTGCCCCATTATAGGAGGGTGTGCACACTTGTGTGACCAGGTTATTCTATGTTTTTTCTTCCTAAAATATTTCTATTTGTTTTTAAATGAATTGTGTTGGTTGCTATATCACGTTAAAGGTGGAAAAAGAGCTGACATGATTTATCTGGGTTTCATTTTACAGGGGTGTGTAGACTTTTTTATATCCACTGTTACATAACTGTTCATCAGGTAAACCGCCAAGTAAAGGTGATGAGATGCATTGAAAAACTGTTCATAAGATAAATGTGAATGAAAACACTTTCATAAGCTTTATAAAAGCTCAGAGGTATCAGAGGTGTGAAAATGTAACAAAAGTCTAATATGTAACAAACATTACTTGAGTAAATAATTAGGTGATAATGTTTTGATTATTTTCAGATTTCTCAGTTTTAGTTATAAAAAGCTGCTATTTCAAACACTGACCGTCAAATGACCATAATTAAGTCGATTAAGTGAGTAAAGTCTCTCTTCATTCCAGTTTAAAGGAGCAGATTGCAAACACCATGAACTCCATTAATGGCAGAGAAGAAATGGCAGCTCTTCTGGAGCAGCGTCTCTCTAAACTCGAGAGGACATTGATCACCATACAACATCGGCTAACCCAACTACTGAACCAGTAAATGATGTTGCAGCAGTTTTACACTGCAGTGCATGCCTGTGAGGATTTTACACCTAAAGCATGACTCTGAGTATTGTATTATACCTGTTTCAATGTTAGGAGTAGGTGATATGATATTGTATTGATGTCATTAGAGCTTACTTTAAGATACCTTTCAGAGAGGATTAGAAGTACTTTCATATTTTTATGGGTTTTTTTTGTTGTTTTTTTACACCAGCTGCTTGATAGCTGTATTTGTATATTTTATAAGTAAACATAAAAATCACTCAATTGCTTTTGTAAGCTTTTAAAATGTCAAATACTGATGTATACTGATATGCACTAATATTAGTATCAGTATTAGTAAAGTATTAATATCAGCATTAGTGCATACTGAGATTATATATATATATCTAAGTGCATCATGAAATGTCACCCACCATTCTTCCACAAGTGAGTCCATGTTCTTCTAAGACTGCATGATTACTCATAAGGGAAATAATAATGCAATATTATGATTTATAATCCCAGTAATATTCAACAAAAAAAGTGCTGGGTTTCATGGTATGATTTGGCAGTTCAACATTCTTAAACAGCAATCATTTTACAGGACCAGAAAGAAACCAAAGCTGAGCGAATAAGAAACCAAAGGTTTATTTACTGAAAATATACACCAAAAATCATACAGTACACTATACAAAACTTAAGGTGTTACACAAATTTCAAGTATAAAGACTCACAACTTTGAAATTCAGTGCATGCCATCAGCTGAAACAGCAGAAAAGTACAAGCAACTGTGGTATACTCAATTCTGATCTACAGTAAAGGACAGTGATTAAACCTGCAGGAAGTCTGTGCATCTTTTTGATCAACACAGATTGCAAAGTATATCATGGCAAAATAGTTACACACAAAAAAAGATCAGTTGTAAGTATTTATTTCACTTGTACAATATGCACAATGAGAGCTTTTATCTTCAGGTGTATAAAAAAACAAACAAACAACAACACTGACATCTTAATGCCCATTTAATGAAAGTGTGTACACCCTGAGTGACTGCTTTTAAAGCAGCTGTAATGTTAGACTCTGAGTCATTTATGACCAAAAATGCAAGAGCTGTAGGAGCAAATCAACAGTTTTACAACATAAATAATTGTATGAAACACTTAAAATGGCCACTGCCTTGCAGTTTTCTTTGTGAACTACAGGTACTTTGGTGGTGATCAGGTCACTACATATCAGAATACCAAAAAAAAAAAAAAAAAAAAAATGTGTATATCATCACCTGAACCACAAGGTGTGAGAAACTGTACATATTTATTTAAGTGAGATGTCCAGATCTGCTATCTGTTGTGAGGAATGTTATGTTTTTGTACTTGTTCACATCATGTTATCATCAAACAATTTTTAAAGAATGATGTCGAAGTAACAGTTCCTGTTTATGCACTAAACCCCCCCCCCAAAAAAAAAAAAAAAAAAAAAAAAAAATCAGTTGTCTTCTTTTGGTTCCATTTTCTCCAGGGACTTCAGATAATCCCTAGCCAAGATTTTCTTCGGAAGAATATCTAAGAAGGGAGAAAGAGTGGGAGTATAAACATGGGAAAGGTGACATTTTTATAAGCTCTCTCCTCTCTTTGTCTCTCTCTCTTTTTTTTTTTTATCTGATCTATATTTGCGACTTTAACGGTTCAATATGATGACCCATACTGATCAAGGCAAGACAGCCTTTATTGTCACACGATAGCATGATATATCTGTTCACATCTTATCTTTAGCACGGCTGGGGTCAGAGTGCACAGTCAGCCAGGATACTTAGCAGTGGAAGCTTGATGGTGCTGGGATTTCTCACAACCTCAACTCACAACCTTCTGATCAGTAGCTCAAAGGCTTAACCACTGAGGAATCACTGTCATTAGTGTGACTACATATCAACCCTGAAACTCCCAGCATGTGCAGTTTTCGAAAAACAATAATGTTACATGCATGATCTATAATCTATGTGCTCGTGCTTGATCTGTGTGCTCATCAGGACTTAATCCTGGACACCATATTGGTTATTGGCTTATGTTTGCTCAACTGTGATATAATCATTATTCATATCTGGCTATTTTATGCATTTTTGCTTGACGTGTGTGTAAGTGGTATAAAAGGTTTTTACTCAGGTAAAATGTATACCGAACAGGGAGATATTCGTAGAGATCATTAATTGATCCAACATACAGAATCACCTTAAAAAAAGGCTTTAGCTAGAAATGCTTTTCTGCCTATTTCAGAACAGCAATATTCAGTAGTAATGTAGTCTCTAACCTTTTTTTTCTCTCTTTATTTATTTATTTATTTATTTATTTATTTTAATCTCGTGACTTTGAGACATCAAGTTTACAAAACTGATGGATTAGAATCAAGTTTTCTGTTGCTGAAATTTAGCTTATTTATTTAAATCCCTGTGACCGATATAAAATCCACCATAGGAAAGTCAGGTCAAATCCCAAATTGCTACCTATTAACAGCTTTCGCTCAATACATAGTGTATAACACACACACACACACACACACACACAAAAAAAAAAAAAAAAAAACATATTTAGTGCACTACATGCCTGATAGATCTCCATTTACAGTTCTTTTAATTTGTATTTTTTTTGTACTTTAACACTGTGAAAAAATCAGCATGCAAAGATTAAAGTATTGGCACCCCCGCCTTTGTTTGGGTGTGCCTGCTGCCAGTACAACAAACTCTCTGTGCTCAATAGTTTATCCTGTACGGTAGACAAGCAACATCATCAGTTGTAAGTCTGTCTGTATTTTTGTCAAATTCAGCAGTATATCACTTAACCTAACAACCTTCAGTGAACTCCTCTTACAGGTACTTAACCATGGGTCTGGATTCAGATTAGTAACTGTGTTGTGCTGCACCACACTACTGTCTGATGGAACACACTGTGAAATGCATCAATAAATCAAACTCTAGTCCAGTCCTATCCGTAAAGTCGATGGTGTGGATGCAGGTTTTCATTCTAAGCAAGCAGAAGCCACACTGAATATTGAAAACCAAGCTCAAGTTATTAAACTGGTGGAATCAAGTGTGGCTCCTGCTTGACTGGAACGAAAACCTGCACCCATACCTCTGTCTAAGTGTACATCACGTTAAACCCTCACAAAGCTCTCACCTGTGAGAAACTGGAATGTTTCCGTCTCCTCTGCAGTGTTAGCCAGATCGCTGTAGGACAGGGTACCATTCTGTTTTCCCGAGCCATTATTGTATGAGGTCAAAGCCAAGTGCTGAACAAAAAGCTCCTAGAACAACACACATTCAACTCAAACTATGAATGAATCTTGTGCCTAAAATCAAACTAAAATCGACTCACAAAATAGTACTTTTAATTTCAAGTTTTGTCATTCAATTTAACATCTTATGCTAACAGTTAGCTCCAGTCTATCAGTGGAATGAGGTCAGAGCTAAACCAGCTGATGTCCACCATAATAAACTACTACCGTCGCTTTCGTGGTTAAGAAAAGGGCGTCCTGATTAATACACGACACGTCCGGAGAGCTCTTCATTATTAATTTAACACGTGAAATAGGCAGAGAGACGTTTTTCGCATTAGCCGCACGCTCAACTTTGTTCTCCATTTTTCTGAAAGTTGTCCAGTTTACCGGAAGTACATCATCAGGTTTTCAAAATGCCCAGCCAATGACTACATGGGATATGTAGTCTTGTAGTCACTAATAAAGCTGTACCGTTCTAAAAAATAAAACGGTTTTGTATTTATCAAAAATACTCGTCCGTGCGTACATTGGTCATAAAAAGGTTAATATATTGTTTTAGTAATTGCAGGCAATGTTTATTGGAAAGCTTTATAAGCGTATTTTAACTATGTAGCGCAGTTTGTTTACATCTTGGAACTACATTTGCCACAATCACAAAGCTGTTTTCTACTTCATCGGCAACTTTTCAATGTTGCCAGGTCCATGTTAATACCTCTGTTTGCACTAAAGTTATTGTACGCTCGAGCCTTTTTTTTAAACGCACACATTAAATGCGTAAATGATTACACATGTATATACTGTGTTTAGGATTAATATGTAGTGATTTAGCAGGTAAAATGAAAAAATTAAAAAACAAGATAAACTATAAGTAACTATCACAGATACAACAGTATAATAAGTCACCTTAGGTCCGTAAGTAAATAAATTAAAAAATTAAAAAGCTGGTTTTACGCAGTGTGATTTCAGCAGTCTTTTAAGAGTATTACTTTTCACAGTGTGCAAAATGATCCCAATAATATCTCGGATGAATTCAGTAACAAATCTGCTCCATGTCAGATAATGCAGTGAAGATCCTCTAGTGATAGACCTGCGTTTCAAGAAAATGACTACCTTCTGCTTATATCATCGATCAGCGTGACCTGGGCTCATGTAGAAAATGTGGTCAAAAAACACAAGGACGTTTTTGTTTATGTTAAAATGTTTATGTTGATATTTACCTACTGACACTATCATATTTGTAGCTGTCCCATGAGTTTCACGTCATCTTATACCTCTCTCCTGTTGGTGGCTTTACACTAGTGTCATAGCAGTAATCACACTCTGAGATTTTAATCAGAAATTTAAATTATTAAATAATAT
>JANDJT010000141.1:2115260-2144382 GCA_024331685.1 Stegophilus panzeri | reverse complement strand
ACACATTTATACACACTAAACACACACAGCAGCAGCAGCAGTAGTAGTAGTAGTTGTAATAGTAGTAGTAGTAGTAGTAGTAATAGTAGTAGTAGTAGTAGTAGTAGTAATAATAGTAGTAGTAATAGTAGTAATAGTAGTAGTAATAGTAGCGGTAGTAGTAGTAGTAGTAGTAGTAATAGTAGTAGTAGTAATAGTAGTGGTAGTAGTAGTAGTAGTAGTAGTAGTAGTAGTAGTAGTGGTAGTAGTAGTAGTAGTAGTAGTAGTAGTGGTAGTAGTAGTAGTAGTAGTAGTAGTAGTAGTAGTAGTAATAGTAGTAGTAGTAGTAGTAGTAGTAAATTAAAGAATTGAAACACGTTTCTTTCAGTTCAGTTAACCTAAAATAGTCAGTTTTCCATAGCAGTTAGTTATTGGACACTTCCAGTGAAGCATCAGTGACATATGAGTAAACTTTATGCGTCTCATTCACTGAATAGTTTTTTTGTACTTTTTGTTTAATATTAATGTATGGTTATAAATAGAACTACAGTTTGATTACAGCTATTTATCAAGCTAAAGGAATTTACTATATATAGTTGCATTGAAATTCATGAGTTCGTATAAAAAACAATGCCTTAAGAACGTCACTGACAGACATTTATTTTGATAAATGGTCTAGAAGAGAGACATTCCTTCTGTTGTCATTAGCCGGTTTCCGAAATCTGGTCTGTAGTTTGTTTGACATTTGATAAAGTGAGAAAATGGTTTCGTTATCAATAAATTCACTGAGGCAGGTGATGCGGGCCATGCTGGAGTCTCCTGGATTTGACCGTGTGTTAAGTAAGGTGAGTGAGAGTCTTTCTCACCTTTAAGGTAACCTTGAAGAGACTCATTTCCAACCCAACTCCTAAATGTACATTTTTGGCAAAGACACTACAGGTAGCAATAACAAATCATGATTGTTATAACACGTATACATTCATTAAACTTTTCTTTACACAACGAATGTGTCCCGATTTAGAAGCTTAGTGCAGAGGAACTTCTCAAAATACTGGTCTTTGATGGATTATTATTATTTTTTTATTATTATTACACTGCAAAAAATGTTTTGTAATTAACATGTTAATTCTTACATCAAATACTATATATTTTGGTTTTATAAAATATGTAAATTTATAAATTTATGCATGTTTAATTAGATGAAGCCTCGTTTGGATAGATGAGTACACATGTTTTTTCCACTAAAAAAAAAGAAAACAAAACCAAACAAACATACAACAACAAAAAAAACTTGTATAAATATTAGGAATCAACTTGCAAAGATGAATTGTGATGTCCGTAGTTTAAAAAACAAAAACAACAACAAAAAAAAAACAATCCCCCCTAGTGTACTGCCTTAACCCGCTTTTTGCTTTTTGCAGTGTCCCCCCCCCCCCCCCTTTTATTACAACCATCAAATTGCTGCATATACAGAAAAAGGGTTACAGTAAACAGACAGTTATATAAATATTTTCAATAATTTCAACGAATAATAATAATAATAATAATAATAATAATAATAATAATAATAATAATATTTTTAAGAAAAAAACTATTCAGTGGTTAGCGATAGTCATAATATTTCAATAATCTGTTATTTTTGGTGTTATTGATGAGATTGAGAGATTTAAGTTTATAATTAATTTCTGCCATCAAAATGTTACACTTAGGAGCATTTTTGCTAAAATTATTCTTATGTATAAAGTATTTGGTTGTTGCTTTTTGCTGTGCGTTGTGATACAGAGAGATTATGAGCATGTGGTGACTATGAAAACAGGTCGAGTTGGTTTCAGCCAGTCCAGGGAAAATAGTGTGTGAGATGAAAGTGGAAGAGGAGCACACTAACCGAGGAGGAACCCTACACGGCGGACTGACCGCCACTCTGGTCGATGTGATTTCTACTACTGCACTCCTGTACACGGAGAGAGGAGCACCTGGAGTCAGCGTCGACATGAACATCACGTAAAGTGTTTATTGCTAAGAAAGATCAGCAGGCTTAACCTTCATGTTCTGTCCGGGTCAGAATGAACCATAGGAAACTTTCCTGATTTTGAATTATATTATTAAATTATATTTATATTACATAAATGTAATTAGGTTCAGGTCAACAAGATATTACGAAGATATGTGAAAGAGTTTTGTGGGTTTAATGCACTCAGTTTATAATTTATGGGGTACAACTGTCTGGTATCTACACCTCTGACCATTTGCTATACCGGAGTACGGGGAGTATACGGAGAGGAAACCGGAGTACCGAGAGGAAACCCCAGCAGCACAGGGAGAACATGAACTCCACACACACAGGGCAGAGGCAGGAATCAAACCCCTAACCCTGTAAGGCTAACCAATAAGGTGTATTACACTGGTGCTTTTTCGTTGTAAATGGCACACTTATATAGCGCTTTACACTGTGTCTCATTCACCATACTCACTCACACACACACACACACACACACACACACACACACACACACACAATGGTAGCAGAGCTGCCATACAAGGCGCTAGCTTTCCATCGGGAGCAACTTGGGGTTCCGTGTCGTGCCCAAGGACACTTCGGCATGTGGAGTCATGTAGGCTGGGAATCGAACCGCAAACCCTACAATTACTGGACAACCCGCTCTACCACATGAGCCACAGCCGCCCTGTAGCTGTGTAAAACGGTGTAAAACGCATAACTTTTGCTACGGTTACGCCTGTCGTCTACACTACTCCAGCGTTTTCGACCCTTGATAACGGAGACTTTTGGAAACGCCGAAGACCCCATTTTAGTTTGAAAACTCGCGTTACGGTGTAAACAGACCACAACGTAGGCGTGGCTTCGCCCACATTCGCCCTCTGATTCGGTCTTCTGGATAATTGCGTATCTACCCTGATTCGTCAAGCTCCTACCATATGACCATTACACTACCTCAATCGTACACACAACACGGAGACTGAACCGCAAGCTTTGCTGACTTTGTTGTCATACCTAGCAGCCATTGTGCAGTTAAATTCTGTATTTTATAATACTGCAGCTGCCTACATGCGCAAGATGCAACCTATGATTAGAGTAATCGGCAACAAATCTCATTTCAAGCGGCGTAAGTCCTACATGGACCGCCGTTTTGTTGTGCCTACCGCTGACTAGCAACCAACTTCCTGTGTACACTTGTATGCGCATGCCCAGTGTGCATGAATGGTCACGTGAGATGCTTATTCGGTCGTGTAGTGTGGACGGAGATCGTTTCTGACACAGCGGAAACGCCAGTGTGCACGAGGATCGTCTTTATTTTAAAACGCCGTTTTAAAACAAAAACACTAATTTAAACAGGGAATAACGCCACAGTAAACACTAAGCCACCGTGCTTTCACAGTAGTCCCAGCTGTAAATCAAATCAAAGGTTATATTAATGAGCTAATTCTAATAATTATTGTTTCTATAGTAACAGTTTACAGAGGGATTTTTTTAAATGTGTAATTATGGTGTGAATATGGTTTAGTTTTATGTAACATTTCACTTATTTAGTATTTTTAGAAGTACTTTTTTGAAGTCAGATGTAGAGTTGCTAGTTTATGTTTTCCGATATGAGATAGGGCCACATAACACTACCCTGGCATTGATTATTTTCCTGTAACAGCATGTCCCCAAGGTTTTTATTACCTTAAATACAGTATAACTGCTGATTGCAGCCCATCTGTTACTATGCAGTTTGTCAGGTCTGTGTACCCCATTCATCAATGTAAAGGGACCCTCACTATTAGACACACTTGCCTTATTGGTAAACCTTATAGGTTGAAGTTAGAGACTAATTTTTTTCATGCACAATCTGTGATAATTGTCCTCTAACCTTTAAACACTGCTAGATATGTTTGGTTGTTGAAGTGTTTAAAAACCCCAGGAATGCTTCTGAACCTGATGCATTCATATCAGTATCACACACATGACAGGGCCCGTGTCATTGCTGCGCTGAGAACAATCCAGCAAACAAACATCAAGTCAGTGGTTTCTTTCCATGGATAGATGGAGCAGAGGGAAGCAGACAAATTGTACATAGAAACAGATGGGTTAGGGTCAGTAGTTGTACTCGTGTATGGTATGTTTACCTCAAAAAATAGCCAATAAGTGGAGCTACAATATAGATCTATCTTAAAAAAAAAAAAAAAAAAAAATGGTGACTATTGCTACTAATTTAACTTTACTGTAAAATCAAAATGACTGATTGCTGTGTGAAGAAAACATGAAGTTTAAGATGAGGTGTTTCCAGAACTGCACACTACTGTTTTAAATAAAATGTCAAAAATTGTATGCCAGCTAGTAGTCCAGTAGTGTGTACTTTGTACTGACATATATTCATGATAAACAATGTGTTGAATTTCTCAGCTGACAGTTTCCCCTCTGGCGTTGACAGGTATATGAATGCAGCCAAGGTTGGAGAAGACATCTTGATAACTGCGCAGGTTTTAAAGCAAGGACGAACTCTGGGATTCGCGACTGTTGATTTAACAAACAAAGCTAACGGGAAACTGATCGCTCAGGGAAGACACACAAAGCACCTCGGCAGCTGATTTTTAACATGATGTCTGAGAAATATGGAACAAATAAAACATTTGTATATACATATATGTAAGCATGTAATAAAACACCACAAGAGATTTTCAAAGCTTGCACTGTATTGGGATATCTTCAGCAGTGTAGCATTAAATCAGTACAAACAAAATGAATAAATCATGAACACAGCGATCTCTCTTCGTATGATTCAGAGATTTGTAACGGGCAGGAAAACGTAGATTGTATGCTTTATTATCCGACAGAGCTAGCTTATGATCATTAGTGCTCAAAAGACAGGGGGTGGGTGAAAATAAAAAAAAAGGGGGGGGGGGTCGGAGACAAACAAAATGTAAAGGTGCACTGAATTTTTCCACAATAATTCTTTTGTTAGGTGCATGGATTTAAGCATTAGTTGCCCATTGAAGAGCCACCAACAAAAACAAAATCAGGTATCAGTAGCATGAATGAATAGTGCATGAACTGCTCATTGGTTTCAGAATACCCACAGCCCAAAAAATAAAAAACCCATTACAATTCACCCGACAGACCCTTTTCTAATGTCCATATTCACATCTAAACAGAAATTGCAACAAAATATATGAAGGAGCTTAACATGTAATAAGCAAGAATTGACACTCAAAATAAAATGTCCAGCAAAACTCAGTCAGATGAAAAGAATGAGAAGCAATGTCTACCCCAAATCAATTCTTTACCAAGTATTGTTCACCTACTAAAATTAGCCTTTTCACTAAGACTATGAAGGCTGTTTAATCCTGTCACTGATTGTCATTAATCTTAAAACAATCCTTTTCCCCCCAAAATAAAGACAAAAAGTCAACTATCCACTCATGACACTGATATCAGAACCAGTCCAACACAAGAGCCCCATAATTAAGGCACCCCTGACATTGGTTTGCTTTTGCTATATTCCCCCACTAAAGAGTTCCTTCTGTGATTGGTGGTGTTGACAGTGCTGCTCCAAGAGAACAACCACTCAAAAAAAGAAAAAAAAAAAAAAAAAAAAGAAAAGAAAAGAAAAAAAGAAAAAGCAATGTCCGTGCAAGTTCAAATAAAGGCAGACAGGTTAAGGGTAGGATAAATGGGTGAACCGAACCAAAACTGTCTGGTAGGTGGGATATAAAAATGAACTAAAATGAACTTCAGAATGAAAATGAGTGGTTAACAAAAAAAAGGAGAGTTCCACACACAAGTTCAATTCTATTCAACTGAGATGGGTATGAGGTCAACTTGCTTCAGTGGCCTTGGGGCAGGAATCTTCTGTCTCTGCTAATCTGGCATGTATGGGCGGAGGTGGTCTTCGATGTCTCCGACCCCCCAACAGGTCAGCTGATCCTGTGGCAGGTAGAGGCAGAGGCTGCACAACTTGAAAACTGTGGCCTTGGTTTTTGGAGTCTGCAGAAACAGCATGAACAGTAAAAATGATGAGGGTGTACTTAAATATTCCTAGCCTATATCAGTGTCCAAGCACAACCTACCTGCAAGTGCTGTCTGTCCAAGAAAAGAAACACAGACTGATTTGGGTTGTTCATCACCATCCCAGCCTTGTCCTTACGGCCAAGAGCATGCAAAAACTGCTTTTCATAGTCCCCATGGTGAAATTCAAACTTGGCCTTTGAATACAAATAAACATCAATTAAACAAACACATAGATATGTTAATAATACTCCACTTTTTAACACCTTATGAAGCTCAAAACTAACATAACATGTAGGAAATAGTCACCTGAACAGGCCTGAAGGGTTCATGGTCTGCTCCCTTCCATCTGGAGAACAGAAGACACACTATCTTCTCAATATCATTGCGGGGCCAAAGGATGAAGTCCATCTCTTGTGTGCAACCTATTACATCCTTTAGAAAGAGACCACATTATTACAATCAGTGTACAAGAGAACAAAACAATGTTTCATAAGGTCATTAGTATTAGACACTGAAATTTGTTTTCTCCAAAACACAAAATCAGTCACTGTTCAGGTTAGGACACAGTACTCAGCCTGAAACATTTCCCTGTCGGATTCCACAGTAACCATAACAGTAAAATATCCAAAACAACAAAGAAACTGCAAGACATGTTACTGTGCTGAAACACCCAACCTGACAAATGAAAAACAATTGTTGAGTGTGCGTGTGTGTGCGTGTGTATGCATAAAGATTATTTTAAGTGTTTTGCTGCAGATTATGTAATAACTACAAATACTATGGCAAATAATTTTTATTTAAAAATAATCATATTGGTTTAAATAACTTTATACTACCAATTCTTTAGAATAACCAGTAATGTTCTGGTACAGGGATATTTATGTGAACCAATGCTTAATAAAAGTTGCACGTTTGGGGGGGGGAAAAGAAAAAGAAAAAGAAAAAAAAAAAAAAAAAAAAAAAAAATTCACTATAGGCAAGTTGTTGTCAATTTGAGAATTGTGACCAGACACTCGTACGTAAAGAATCTGAAGCCCTTGATGTTTGGAAAACTTCATGGTTGTTGATTCCAACCAAACTAATAAAATGATTCACCCCTCAGCTTAACATTTCTTACCCTGCGCATAGATTGGTAGCGAGGGGCATGCAACTGCACAACATCTTTTTGAAAAAGCTCCAAAGAACTTTCTAATGAGTAGCTTGAATCCTTCACTCCTTTGAGAATATTTTCTTCATAGTTGTTGGTCATGACAGGCACCACTTCAGCTACCTCAAAAAGTGCAGACTTCTTTTTCTGCATAAAGTGAAAGAGACATAAAATTAACGACAAGTGTTGTGCTTTATATTACAAAGGTCCTAATTCAAGAAGCTGGCTATTAAAAGTGGGCAAAGAACTCAAATCATTTTGTTTGATAATACTGACTTTTGGCTAAAAACAAAACAAACAAACAAAAAAAAAACCCCACCATACTGCTAATTGATAAATCTGACTTTGTAAAATACAGCCCAGACAGAACTGTATAGAGAAAGCTTGCAGATATTTAAAGGTTTACATTAAATGCCACACCAATTTTTCCTTTAACTAATGGCCAAATCACCATGTAAGAACTAGTGCAAATATCTACCAAAGCCAAGTATGCCAAGTAAGCCAAGTGACCCCCCCCCTTAAAGATTAAAAAGCATTTTGGAAGAAGTGTCAAGTGCACAATAAGTATTTCAGGTCAATGCATCAAGCACCTTTTCCTTAAACACGAAGGCAATGTAGATTTTGAAGTCAAACTGGTCAGCCAAGGATTCTCGTTTCTTCCGTAGCTGGGCACGGAGTCGGTTTCGGGTTTGATTTCGTCGAGAGTTTGGGTCTCCCATGGTTTTATAGTAAAGACTTATTTCCTTTAAATCACCTTTTTCTGCTTTCAGTGCTTCCAGAGAGCAGGCTATGCTATTCAAATTATGGTGTTTTGAACAATTCAAGAAAGAAAATATCCAGCACTGACCTGTAATATCCACTAAACCTAATTAAGAAAAAAAAACCTTCCAAATTGAAATCAAGTCATTTTTAGATTGATATTAGGTAGCGCACCAGGGGCTTAACAATTTGAGTCTGGATATCGATCACACCATGTTTGAAGTAAAAAGTCAAATTGTCATAAATAGAAAAAGCAACGTAATTCCGTGCTCACCAAATATCAAACCAGCATTTTAGAGCTAAAAACAACTGAAATCCATGCCAATAGCTCTTTTTGTCTAGTTTTGGTAAAGGAGTATAGCCTTATAGCTTTTACACCCTGAAGTTGCACAACCTTACTCTAGTTCAATAATAACAACCTTTCTAGTCCTGACTACTGTGGATTTTGGAGTCTCTTCCACGACACATGTTATTTGTATTCATATTGATGCATTAAACTCTCAGTAACGCGCAGCTGAATGACAGGGGAGAAGAAAGCCGACCATGGCAGAGAAACGGAGATGCCTGGAGGACTTGGCACCAGGTGCAAGAACAAGGTACAGACTACTCGACATGTTGGGCTTTATGGCCATAAACCTGACCCAAGGGTGGTTGTTGTTGTGGCCCCGCTGTTGAAGTTCCCCATCCTGTAGCCACCAGCTAACGAAACCTAACCAGCAAAGCTTTGCGTACACCACGCCAACTACAGCAGAGTTCACTAAACCGTCAGCTACATGTCAGAGTAATAACAATTCCACTAGGATAGCTCGCTAGCTAGCTAACGTGTGTTGACGGTCTGACCGTTACATTTTCTACCTGGTTTCTTCTTTACTAGCTAGTTATGCTAGCAGAGATGGGAAGTGCGTGGCGTGGCTACTTCAGTTAGCTCACTTCTGTAATAGCTAACTACCGTAACACAAGTATCATTGTGTGAAACTACTGAAATGTGAAGCCACGACCTTATACTCTGCTATCAAATAACAAACTTTAAAATAAACTCTCGCGTGCAAAAGCTTAAGTTGTTGCCGAGCTAGTTTCTCTCCGCTGCGTTGTTTTCAAGCTTTTCCTCAGTCGTCAAAACCAACCAACCAAACCTCTCGTGCCATGTCAAGATAAACTGACAAACCAATTCAGATTCTCCCTTCTTTCGGATAATAGACGACTAGATTTGCTTCGCGGTGGACCCATAATTACAAAAGAGTTGTATAAAATGTCTTTCGAGCGGTTCTTCGAGACCTCGGCCTTAATCCCAGTCTGTCTGAAGAACAACAACCCGTCGCCCCACACTGAACAAACAACTTAAAATGGCTGACGACGAACATCAGGCATTTGTGATGTTAAAGGGTTGCCAGATCCCTGTGAAACACACTGAGACGTCTACTAGGTAAAACTATTTGACCAATACTAGGAGTTATACGTTTTAATTCCTTTCTAACCATATTATAATTAGGATGGTTGGTATGTGAATGCAATTCTAAAATGTAATCGCGGGATCCCATTCGTACGTCTGAAAGTTTTCTCTGAACCTCGACATCGTCTAGCAAAATTTTTATACATCGTTAAAAATCTGGCAACCTCTTCAAGACATCACGTGGTTTACATGTGACAAAAATATATGGGCTGCTGTTTTTGAGTCTCTGTTCCTTTCTTGAATTGTTCACACCAGAACTTAATCCAATCAGCTCTTATGGTGAAGAAGAAGAAGAAGAAGAAGAAGAAGAAGAAGAAGAAGAAGAAGAAGAAGAAGTAATGACATAACGACATAACGCATGTTTGTGCAGTTCTCTACCTCCATGGTTTTAAACGTTATATACAAATCATAATGTTTTGGTAAAATTAGAGGCATATCAACGTTGAACTTCAGTGATCCCCGACACTGGTGCTGCTGTATATCCCTGTAGGCTTTAGTGATTCTGGGGAAGGTCCTGCTAACATTACCTCTTAGTAAAATCAGGCTTGTTAGGACAGGAAAATCAAATCATTATACAGGGTCCTCTGTAAACAGTTTCTAAAATATGGTGTAGATCGCAGCTGCAGCTCCTCCTCCGCCAGTCTTAACCCTGAACCATCAACTGAGTAAACGATTCGTATCACTTCAGTGAATTGAACTAAATGACTCGAGTCACGAGGAAGATTTGTTTTGCGCGTCCTGGAGTCACGTGATCAAACTCTGGGACGCTACTTAAGCTTGTGGCGCGCGCGTGCTTCTCCGTTCACTTTTCAGCGCCGTACTCAAAAGTAGTGTGTTGAAGAAGTTAAGTAGAAAAGTCGGTACATTTGCACTAAGGTAATCCTGTTTTTTTTTTGTGTGTGTTTGGCAGTGAGCTATTTACTTCTGAATAATTTACTGTTAAAAATTTGCGAAAATCTTGTGGAAGTTTCGATAGCTAGCACACCTAAGAGTCTGTCTGTAGTGAGCGGTCTGTGAAATAACTGATTCTTTTTAAATAGTTCGTTTATGCTACCTTTTTATACGGGTAACCATTTTAACCAGCTCTTTCTCTAATCTTTCGTTGTTGGCTAAACGTCTAAAGGTTTGTATTTCATGGCGTTGTTCTTGCTTTGTCTGTCTGCTGTGTTTGTTTAGCTCTGTTTTGGCGCCTGTGTTCTAGCTAGCTTGTTAGCTAGTCGCTTTTCTTTCACTCAGTGATTTCCCAACTACATTATAGTTCATGTTGTGCAAAAGCTGCAATAGACCAACCTGTTACTTTGGTTATTTTAGTTAGTTGCTATGTCTTAGTTTTGGATATGCTTGGTAAATATTACAATATTTAGTGTTCGTTATACCTGAGGTTTTACACCATGGCAGCTCTTAGTGTGGAATAAGTGGTCGCAGCTGACTTTTTTTTTTTTTAATATTTATATGTAATACAAACTTTCGTATAAAATCTGGCAAATGTGTACATCATATTGACTTGTTGCCGTTTGGTCCTGATCTTGAGTTTTCTACCCATAGATCCCAAGCGTGTTTGACCCATTTGACCCATTTCCACATTTCAGCAGTCTGAAATACTGCTTAATCTCTTCTCTTAGAATGGTGTTTTTTTTTTTTTTTTTTTTTTTTTTTTTAAATACTTCCCGCATTTAGTCTTCATGCAAACATCTATGTCTTGTCCCGGACAAACCATAATAAAAGTTTACTGTTTGTATTTAAACTGGAAGGCGTTTTGAGTCGTAACATAATGGATTATTATTATTTACCCCCCTCAAAATAGTGGGAGGGTTAAAATGTGTAGCTTTGTTAGCTTAAAGTTGCTGTTGGGTTAATGTTTATACTTGTTTACAGGCTTTAGATGTAATCCTATTCAGTTGTCCAATAAACTACTTAAAATGGTCATATTAACTGACACCTTTTGTGAAGTCATTTTAACAAAACAAATCCCAGTGAGCTTTTGGGAGCTGGAGAAGGCTCATGGGATGTTCACACTGAATAAATTCACTAATGTATGGGTAGGTAACTGTGTGTGTGGGGGTTCCTTTTTTTTTTTTTTTTTTTTTTTTTTTTTTTTTTTTTTTTTTTTTTTTTTCTTTCTTCTTTTTTTAAAAAAAGAGGATTTTTGTCTTTTGTCCACAGGTAACTGAAGAAATGAGTTCTGTCCGAAAAATTAAGCAAGTGGAGAATCCTTGTGAAAATGTAAAGGTATGTGTAAAGGTTGTCTTCATTAGGTTTGGAGGTAATTGTTTCTAAATGGCTATGGTTTGGGTAAACGTGAGGTTTTCTTACGGATATTTAAATAGTTTGCATTCTGCCTACACACTGACCCCTCAAGTGTTTTGACTCTGCACCTGTCTGAAGTAGCCAACCCAGAGGAGTTGACCATTTTAGAAATTGGTCTGAGCGATACTTTTTAAAATAGGAAAGTATCACCGTTAGTATCCCCTCCCATTAGATTGTGTAACTTATGTACAAATTTTGATTTTAAATGAACCCTGGTCTCACTAGTTAAATTAATCATTGCCCCCAAAGGCACAACTTGCGTTGTGTGCTGGTGTTTAATCCTGTTAACTACTTCCACTGTGTCTGTGGGTGAAAACATTAACTAACTCGTAGTTGGAAGTAATGAGGCGTGTGGGGTGTTTTTCTTTTTTTTTTTTTTTTTTAAAAGAAAAGTTTGTGCAGTTGGGTTCATGTGGTAAGATAATATGTAAGGACCAATGGCTGACTGTGGGAATTTGAGGTGTCTTGCCTGGTGTAGCTGACTGTCCTGCCCCTTTCCCACGCTAGCTAGGCATGCGTACACAGTGCTGCTTAGCTACCGTGCTTGCTTATGTCTCACAATGACGGTTAACGAGTGTAAGTGGAGACGAAGGAGCCGTGGGAATGTTTTGGTATGCAGGGTGAGCAGTGTAGTTTGTCACTTCAGACCATTTTGTTTAACAGCTTTATATTTGAGCTGGAAATGCTTGCATGATGCCACTTCTGTCAACCTCATAATCTCTCCTCATTGTGTCTTACAGAATTTTTTTATAACACAAACATCAGGGACATCTTCCAGGAGGAGAACACTTCAGGTCCTCCAGCCATCTGCTGTAAATAAGCCTCTTGGGAAGATTGAGGTACACATGGATCAGCCATGTTGAGTAGTGTTCAGCTAAACTGAATTAAGATTAGACCACAAACTTCTTTTTCCCTCCCCCTTCCTCTAGCCTGGGAAGACTCTTCCTAAACGGAAGATATGGGGTGCTGACCAGGTGAAAGGCTCAAAGAGAATTAAAGCTGAAGTGGCAGTGAAACATGCCAATTCAGAAAATGAAAACCAAACTGAAGGAATCTCTCAGGAAGCCTATGAGCTGATGGTCAAAGGTAACTCTAGTTGTATGTACTTTAGTCACCTATTTTCTCCTAGATACAGGGCCAAGTATAGAAGTATACTAGAAACTACATCTGTGTTAAACTCAAACAGGACATTTCCAAATCACAAGTTGTATTGTGTAGTTAAGTCAGGGAGGTCATGCTTAGTCACAAACATGTAATGGTTTGTTTGTTCCCCCCCAGAAACCCCTACCTCTTCTTACTGGAAGGAGTTGGCAGAGGAGCGACGGAAAGCCCTTTTCAACATTCTCCAGGAGAATGAGAAGGTCAGTAACTTTAGCATTTACCCTGCTCTACTGGCTATTCTTTCAGCACAGATGAGTCCTTGTCTGAGTCATGAGTCCACAAAAAAGCCTCACAAGGTGTATTAAATGTGAGCATGCCCAGCTTAAATGGTTCTTGTAAGCTAAATGTCACACTGTCACCACCTTGTTTAGACATGAATTGCAATGGTAAATGTTTGTTTTTATTGCCCTCTAATGAACAAAACCTGCTGAACAGTTAAGACTTCATATTTATCAACCTGAGAGCACTTGTATATGGTGAGATTAAAATCAAAGTTGATTCTCTTAATTGACATGTTTTCCCAACAGCTTCACAAAGAAATAGAAGCCAAAGATGAGCAGATTGCTGAGCTGCAAAGTGAAAATGAAGAACTACAGGAGCTAGCACAGCATGTTCAGCACATGGCTGACATGATTGAGGTAAGGTCTTGGTTGTCAGTTGTGATTAATGAAGCTATAATCTTATTCAAAATAACAACTTATTATTTTGCTGACAGCGGTTAACTGGTAAAAGTCCAGACAACTTGGAAGAACTACGAGAAATTGCCCTTGATGCAGAAGATGAAGGTCCCGAGTGCAAATATGAAGACTCTGGAAGTGATCTGGAGGATGAGGAAACGAATACAGGGGTTGTGACTGAAACAGTAGAGAACACTGTCTCAGATGACTCAAGTAGTGTTTGAATTGTCCAAGGCAAATTTAGAACTATGGCATGTGAAGCTGTTTTTTAATTTGTTTCTTGACTTTAACATGTGATGTGCAATTCTTTTTTTTTTTTTTTTTTTTTAAATCTTCATTGCTGTATAAATTTTCAAACTTGATGTACATATGTGGAAATTGGACATGTACATGAATAAACAGCCATATTTTTATAAACATTTTCACAGTACTTGGTATATTTAACTTCTCCTGATTTTCTTGGACAAGTTACAAATGAGTCTTTACTTGTTGCACTGAACTTGGTAGTTATTCAGAATACTCTCAACCAAATTTTCTATGGCTCTGCAGTTTGGCTGGTCTTCTGCCATGGTAAGTGGTGTATGGTTGTTGTGTTTTTGTTTTGTTTTTTTAAATAAATACACTACATGCCCTCTTCAGGTGAAGTACTATGGAACTTGGTGTTCCCTAATTAGCATTGCTAGCTTTACATTTGCTTACCATACCCTTAACTATGTGTCAATGTCCAGCAAGCTGATGTCAGAGACTGGTGGACAATTATGCAAAATGCCTACAAGAAGTTATTTCTGCTAAAAGGGGGCAATACTAGCTTTTGAGGCCAAGGGTGTATTTACTACTTCCACAGAAGAATATCAGTTATTGGCATTTCTGTTAAATGATTGAAAAAATCTAACTTTCCTTGTAGTTTTGTTGAAATATATCAACTTTTAATAGTCACTCAAATGACATGTTTTCTTGTTCAAGTGTCAAAGCCAACAATTTCCATGGGGTGTACTTAATCACATGACTAAGTTTAGCTGTTATAATACAAAGCCATGGTCTGTAAATCACTTATACTGCCACACAACACAGAGACTGACAGTAAGTATAGTTTCAGTGTAATGATCTATTGTGAGAATTGGAATTTTATGTAATGAATAGTTAGTGAACTATCATAGTTCTTATCAGCACGCTTGGACACCCCACCAATTAGTGGACCAGAACTAACTTGGACAATAGCATAACAATTACTTCTGAAACATGGAATATAGATACACACTGCTTTTTGCCTTGGACAACAGCAAAATTTGACTGCAAATTTCACTATGTATGCTTTCAAAAGAAAAAAAATAAGCCACATTAAAAAGACAATGTGAATAACCTAACAAAATGAAAATGGATCTGAACATTTGAAATGTATCTATAGTGCTGTGCCCTGGATTTATTACTTGACTATATATGTAGATTTTTTTTTTGGTCATTTACAGATCTAATTTTGACAGTTTCATTATACCACAATTACAAGAGCTACACATTATATTGTAAAATAATTTGCTACTGTTTGAGATTTTAGTTATTACTCTGGCTTGATTCAGGTATACGTCAGGGTTTTATTCTGCCACTGCCAAATTTCATTACATTTTGGTGTCTTGATTCACACAAGAATAAAATGTCAAATATATATATATATATATTAAAACATTTAAATTCCCAAAATGTTATAATTTACATGAGTCTAACTAACTAATGTGTAAAATATTAACTTTTGTGGATCTTAAAAAAAGGTTATCCAATACAAATCATGCACAAAAAAAGAAACAGGGGCTTTTGAATGCTTTCAGTAAATAACATTATCCAAAAATAAACTTTATTGCAACAGACAGAGGAATATTATAAACACAAAGAAGAAAAGTGAATGGAGATATTATACAATAAGTTTGCAAGCCAGACTGCTGCATTCATTCAAAGTTGTCCTAAAGCTGTTTATACAGCACTCCTCTACCCTGCTAATGAAAATGTATTAATCTCAAACCAGTTATGAAAAATAATATTAAATATTTAACAGGATCTCAGGAGTTTGTTAGTGAAATTGTAAAAATGAATCTAGGTGTATGCGTAAGCCCTGGATTTTTATATAAAGCACATCAATGTTCATTACACAACTCCCATGAACTATATGTACAAAATCCCTTGGAGACTGGTGTTAAATTGCTTTCTTGATGGCCAAGTCCAAAAATACTGTGGAAATGAGAATAACTCAGATCGGCCACAACAAAAAAAGTATTATCTAATATGGAAAAATAGGCCAAAGCTCTGTGATACAGATTACAAAATAATCCAGTCATATATTGTTTTTGTGTGAATTATGGCTTTAGAAATTTTTGAAGTAAGTGACTGATGACAAAATAACAGGCTAATATAATATAAAACACTAAAAACAAAACATTTTCAGTGCTTACTAAGCACATTAGTACTCCAGTACTCTCAAAAAGATAAGATATTAAGTAATCAATAAAACAATTTAAAAGATTACAGTATTAACACATCAAAATGTGACAGTGTGTAGTTGCATGGAGTAACCACAAATACCAAAGAAATTATTTATGTTTAGTATATTGTGGATACAATGCAGTTTTGTGATTAAAAAGAAAAAGATACATGGATGAAATTTAAAAAAACAAAATAAATAAAGTGATGAAACAATGAGTTGTCACAGTTAAAATGCGACTCAGTAGTACAGTTACACGAGGCACAGAAGCGAGTTGGATCACGGAGCACTGTACTTTCAGTCTTCATTGAAGCTTAACATCAAATTCACAGTAAATCTATTAAGACTTCTTACTTGAGATACCAAAAAGTGCATTTTAACATACACACACACACGCACACATACACACATCCACCACTTCTCGCCATTCACCAGTGCATTCGCACCATATTAATGCAATACTTAATCTGCAGGATAACACTGAAGAAGCTTGCCTCTTCAGTCACTAGTGGCAGACCACCATGTCACCGTCCTACTGCTCATTATTCCAAACAAGTCAGCTTTGTGTGATGCTGATTAGTGGCACTGCAAAGCAAAGCGAACGTTATGCGAGGTCTGGATAAACAGATACAGTATGTGCTTCTCTTATTAGCATCCACATGCCGTAGAGCCAAGCTTAACTCTGTCCAATGATGCCCATAGTTAGGACTTATTTACTCACATATACACTCTGAGTAATTATGAGGGTTAGATTAAACACGTCCCTCAGAATCCCTGAAGCTGAAAAGCACAAGTCTCAGGTAGTTCAGGTAGGATACGCCACAAAATACGACAATAATGTGTTCTATGTACATGCCTCTAACAAGTGCAAATTCAGGAACCTCAACTAGTACCAACCAATAATTAAATGGTAGTCAGAAAGAACAATCAATAATAATGTGAGTGGTAATAAAAAATTATAACTACTGTTAGAACTGATCTGTGCATCAGGCCGTGGTACAGAGTGGTTTTGTGAGGAACAGCACCTCAGTTCTTAATGCCTGGACCCTCTCATGCCCCGGATAAGTGGGACAGTTGGACACAGGAAAGGTAACATGGGCTTTTGAACTTGCTGCTCTCAGAAGGCAGTGGTGACGGCAGTGCCACGACGCGTACCCAGTCGCACCATCTCCCTTGGCACTGTGTCCAACTGCTCGTATGCCAGCCGACCCTCCTCACCTGCACACAAATACACATTTCGTCAAACACTCTCTGATGGTGAAACTTTCCACTGAATGTAAGGTTGACTGGGTTTGCAGTATAAACTGTATGAGAAATGTTTCTTATGGACTGCCATACAATATACAGTACCTTGCAAGTGTAGTACATATTCTTACCATTTTAAAAAGAAAAGAAAAGAAAAGAAAAGAAATTGTTTTCACAGACTCATTTGTAGATTCATTTTATTTACCCTCTCTCGGAAAAAATGGGCTGCTCATAGAAAAGCCAACAAGGAAAACCAGAATGTTTTTCAAGATGACTGGAGAAGAATGCATTTATTCTCTGCTTCAAGTTCAAAACCGATGTGTCTCATCTGTTCAGAGTCTGTGGTGCTAGTCATGTATGGTAATGTGAAGCACCAAAACAAACACTTCGAATTGTCTTATGTACAGCAATATACTAATCATTTATGGTTAAGCATTAAAACGTAACCGTTGTCACCATTCAATCATGCAAGCTGCTTATCTGGAACAGTATATAGCTGATTCTTCACAAATTTAAGCTCTGAACAGCTCTGATTTATATGATACACAATGTACAAAGCCAACGCAAAGTGCCGACATACCGAATGTGAGGAGGGTCTGTATGGCAATATGGCGGAGCTCCTCATCGGCAGAGTTACACAGCGCCACGACTGATCTGATGCTCTCCACAGCCTGCGACAGAGACAAACACGATACGATTACCACTCTTTCATTAACACAATCGCTTTCAACATATTCAACATCACACGACTATAATTAAATCAGTGTGCTGCTCATACTGACCTGCAGACAGCTCAGAGCAACACAAGCAGCTCTCTGTGCATGTACACCTGCTTCTGATAAAGTTTGTGTGTAGCAATGCACTGCCTGAAAACACACACACACACACACACACACACACACACACACACACACACAAACACAATTAAGGCCCGAACCTCTTCCATTTAACCTCTTGAGTCAATCAGGATTAAAGAACAACATGCACTGATTGATAAAAGAGAGTCAGTGAGAGTGTGGTGTCAATGGCACTGACCTTTGACCTAAAAAGTGGATGTGAGGCAGCGTTTGAGAGAAAGGCAGAGGCAGCTTTGCTGAGGGCAGGGTCATCAGAGGTCAGGAGGCCAGCGAGAACACACAGGGTGTGTGTACGGGGCTGGAGGGCAGTGATGGGCATTTCCTGCAACTCTTTTACAGAGCACTCAGCATCAGCAGAGCTCAGACGCTCCGCAAACGCAGCTGCAACATGCAAAACACGCACATCTTCAGTATCCCGACACTCAAATCACTTTCATCAACAGGCAGCAGGACCAACGTGATACAGAAAAAAATCAGCATCATATAAGTTCATACTTAGAGAATCATTCATAGAGCAGTAACTGTATACCATGTAAAACTGCTCTCTGAACATGCATAAGTGTTTACTCAGTAACAAATGCTCACGGCTTTGTCATTTTTGGCTGAAACATAACCTCAGTAACATATGGACATTTCCTACACAGCGTCCTGCACTATGACACCGCCTTTCTGCATGGCACCTGCTAGACTGGGGCCAACGCCGTGATTTATTTATTAAATTATTAAACAATCATGTTCGAGATGTCTTTAGCTCGATGTCGGATTATTATTTCACTAAAATAAAGTGTCACATGCTGCTGTCTAACTAGCCGTTTCTGCTAACTTTATGCTCATAATGCAAAGAGAAAATGGAGATTAGTTTTAAAAATGTTTGCAGTTTTTTCTACCAGCAGCTAATTTCTTTGCACTGAAAATTCTTGACACAGTTATTTCATTTCCTGCAAAAACCCGCTGTAAACATTTTGCTTCATCAGAGAAAAAGGTTTCCATCAAGACTTGTGTGTTGCACATTTTGCAAGGTTTCCTTTTGTGACCTTTCCTGCTCTCAACTAAAAAGAGTGATGAAATGATGAAAACAGACAGACTCTAGATATCTGATTAATATCAGCTGCTTTCCTATCATACTTTTGTCTCAGTCAGTCCGTACAGGATTTTGGGGAATTTTTTTGTGACTGTTGCGGCCAAAAATGCTTTATTTTGCTGCGGCTTTTTAAAAAATTAGCTTTTTTTGCCTTGAATTGGCGAAATTGCGATTGCACAAAATTGTTTTGCACGGTCTTTCGCAGTGATGTTTGTTGGTAATTGAGACCTTTTAGCTGTACTCATGTTCGATGCACATGAATCGGAGAGGGCTTTGGCTGAATGTGTGTTGTGTGCATGTCTAGGCCCAACCTGCTGTAATTTTTTTAAATTGCAAACTTCTCTGAATATTGCGGCATTTGCTTTGATTTTGCATTCATTTCTGTGAGCGCACAGTGATCAACATCCAAAGTCAATGTCACAGAAATGAAGTAACTGATCATATGAAAACTGGAAGAAAAAAAAAAAAAAAACTATTAAAAAAGGCCCTTATGTGATGCAAGTTCCAGTGAAAATGAAGAGGATTTTATAGAATTAAACAAAGGCCCAGTTTAACGTTGATATTATATTACCGATCAGACGGTGCTGATTCATTATAGGCCTATATACAAGCAGATCTGACTATAGTGTCATAGCATAGCAGTGTGCAGTGGCTAATAGGGCAGGTAATTCACTTCTTCAGACAATTAAATGAAACTACAATTGAAATGATTAGATAATACTACATATCTTTTAACGACAGTTATTGATAACGATTGACACGTTGCTAAGTGATCCTGGCTTTATTTTATATGTGTATGGAAATATGTCATACCCTCTCTGGCCACCTCCAGCAGGTGCTGCTCCATGTCTGTGACATTGTGCTTGGTGGCGTAGCTGTAAAACTGGAACACTGTCAAAACATCTTGTGATAGAAAGGAAGGGGTGGAGGCAAGCTCATTCCTGTCCATCATATCAGTCACCACCAGCCTTATCACTGCACGCACAGAGAGAGAGAGAGAGAGAGAGAGAGAGAGAGAGAGAGAGAGAGAGAGAGAGCGCGCACGAGAGAGAGAGCGCGCGCGAGAGAGAGAGATTAAATTAATGACAGGATGTACTGTAATGTTCAGGTACACATGAACCAAACGCAAAACAACCTACCTTTGTAATCTGTTCTGAAATCTATCTACACCAACCAACAGCTTCTACCAATATGATAACTATTATTTCTGTATTGTTAACCTCGTAAAAACCAAGCTTCTTGTTCATCTATTCACCTTAAAGTATATCATTCATAGTAATTACTATGAATTCAGTAATTATAGTGAAACTAATATGAAAAGGTATGTATTTACAAGAGTGAGGAATGTAAGTCTTGGTGCTTAAAGAGTTAAACAGGAAAGAGAGGAAAGAGTAAGACATGTGAGGCTGTAGTATAGTGTAATGTGGTGTGGTGTGTGTACCCGAGTCTGTGCTGTGAGGGTGAGTCTCCTGCAGTGGTGCAGTGAAGCGTTGCTGCATGTGCTTGAGGACTCGCTCCACTGTGCTGTGAAACGGGCTTCCAGAACCAGCACACTCACACCACAGGGACAGCAACGCTGACCGCTCCGCCAGCCCAGGCAGCACTGAGCACACAGACATACAGGGTTAGAGATATTTTACACCTGCCAGTGTACACATTTTTTATCTGTAGCAAATGCTGTTTGGGAACATATATACTACGTTTCACAAGAATCCGAATGTTGCAGTCATAACCTCTTTAACTCACATGAAGAGAATTTGATGTAAATTTAAAAAAAGCTCCAGTTAATTTGGAGGGAATTCACACTTGGCTTAAAAACTCCAGTCTATACCTGGAGCAAACCGAGGACTGTTTGGGACCAGGCCTCATCAAAGCTGGTTTGTTTTCACGCGGGCAAATTTCTGAATCGTGGATCAGCTGTATAACGGATTGTTGTTATTGTTCTATTGTTTATTTAATTCACATACTATTTATTCTTTACTTTTGCTGGGCACTAAACAGTTTGAGTGTAACCAGTCAGTCAAAGCTGCTTGCTTATACAGTACATATTTATTTATTTATTTATTTATTTATTTTTGACGCCATATCAGCAGCAATGGCGATATTCATGGCAAAGTCAACAGTGTTTCAATTTAAACATTGTTTACAATACTTTAACAATTTTGTCTTACAAACAATCAATATACAAACATACACGTGTAGCAATAAAAACAATAGAAATAATAATGATTTAGAATCTTTCAATTTAATATATGATAGAAAATCTAAAATGATTCCAGGAGAAACCTTCTTAAAATGTCCATTAATAAGTTTTCTGAGTAAAAACGTTGTAAAACATCATTTAAGAGTGGACATTCTATTAAAATATGTTTCTTGCTTATCCATAAAACAAATGTAGAGTTGTATTTATTCACTCCATATATCTAGAAGGCTTCTGTTTTTTTCCCTGGAGGCCACAACCTTTGTAAAAACTCGAAACAGGAAATAATGTGACAAGTTCAGCCAATCACATTATTTAATGTATGGCCCCAAAAGCGACTCACTTTCACATAAATCTGTCAGAGCTCAGTTGAAGGTAAACCCCAGGCTACTGTTTTAGGCAGATACACTTAATAAAATACACCAAACTCTGCATGCACACAGCCTCCCTCGGGTCCAGAAACAAGCACAAGTGTCAAACTGCCCTTATTTGAACAGCCATTTTCTTGGATTGCATATTGTGTGTGCTGGGTAAGATCACTTCTTATTGAGCATAGAAGCTCACACACTCACCCTCTGCAGCTGAGCTGATGCTTCCCAGCCACTCTATGCTGTTCTCTGTTAACTCCTCCAGCAACTCAGTTTGTGCAGAAAGTTTGTGCAAATAGGCCTTATGCTGCCATGTGCTTCCTCCTGAAGTCAACATCTATAACCACAAACAAATTATTAGTGTTTTATGTCAACAAATGTAACACATTTAACATTTACACACATCACGTTCAGAGTGTTGTGCCTCCAGATTTACAATGTTTACTGTTAAACAGAAAAACTATCAACTATTACTATAGAGCTTACCAGCATGAAAAGTAGAAACTGGCACACTACAACTGTGATCACTGCAGAGCGCTGTGGGTTGATGTGTCTGTGTGTGTATCTCACCTGAATGAGATGGTTGCTGTATTGCAAATGAATAACGATGGCCATATCCAGACTGTCGTTGCCTGTGCTGAGTGGCAGGGGGCTCCCGGCCACACTGTTACCCACACCGGTGTCCTCCGTCAGGGCTTCACTCAGGTGACCTCGTGCCTCTGGATGCCGACTTGGCCTTTTACACACACACACACACACACACACACACACACACACACACACCTTATTAACTTCAAGATAGAGAAAAAAGAGAGGCTGTTTACAGTTGATAAAAACACAAGTGATAAGAGGAAGTAACTTATTTCACAGCCAAGTAACTGGAAATGAAGAAAGTGTATGTCGTGTAGTTTTTTAATAAAAACAAATTGTTCATGTCGTGAAATTGTTGAAGTATAAGAAGGAAGTCCTTCATAGCTCATATTTAATCAGTAGATATTTAAAACACAACATTCATTCATCTATCATTTTAAAAGTGTAGCCTGGTTCTTTAAATTTTATCACTAAATTGCTGCCCTGGTAAAAACTACCTGCTAATTCTGGATTCTTTTTTTATATTCATATTCACACACTTACGTGTTAGTAGTGCAATCTACGGCTTAAAATGTGCATTAGAGCCAAATTAGTTTTGTCTTTTATACAAGCACAAAGAGAGATAGAAAGGTTAGAGAATGATTCACACAGGAGAGCAAGTGTAGACAGAGTGCTTACCCCATCCTATCCATGTCGAAGAATACAGCGCGTGAGACAGCAGCATTGTCATCCCCAGTGTCTTCATCATCAAAGTCTGAGGTGTTGAGGAAGTCAAAACTCTCTAGAGCACTCTCCACAGTCAGGCTGAGACTGGAGGAGTGACTCCTTTGAGCAGGATCTCGGCACTGAGGAGACACAACAGCTGTTAAACCCTGAAAAACAGAGTAGTTACTCTGCACCCTGTGGCTTTCAGTGCACGGAGGTAAAAATGCCAATAAAGACAGACTGTGGTTTGATTGAAGGGTGTGAGAAAGGTGATCCCTGTATAAGGCTAATACAAATATTATTAAGTATTACACAGTGACAGTGTGGCAGTAACAGTGACTATTAAGAATATTTTTATCCCAGCATAGCTGCAAACCCTACCCCCTAGCTAGTTCTCTCCATTCTGCTACACATACCAAGAAGGGTGAAGGCTAACACACACTTTTTTTCTGAGGTATATGAAACTAGTCACCACATTTCTTAAAACTGATGCTCATGCAGTGTCACAGAGCAGCAGAAACATGGATGAAGGAGAGTGTTAATTCTGTTCATTCTATTGAATCACAACAGGACTTCTCCTTAGTTGTTAGTTAATAGCTTAATAATGAATATAAAAATGACTCTAATCAAGTTAACAAACAGTACACAATCAAATAATTAAAAAAGTAACCAGTTAAAAGATGCAACATCAGCCAGTTAAGTAAGTTTAACTAAGGTTGCCAATATCGCAGCCAATTATATTAATTCAGTTGAGAAAGCCAAAAACTGTGATCACGAATGAACACTGTGGAGATGGTCATCACCACTGACAATTTTGACTAAAAGGAAAAATAAATCTTGAAAATCTAGGAACACCATGACCCTGATTAGCGGTATCCATCTCATACCTTGAGCAGGTCCTCCAGCTTCATCACTTCCTGTTCAAGGTCCTGAAGCTCTCGGCAGCGCTGGGTCACGCTCTCCAGCTTCATCAGCAGGCTGTGGATGGCCTCTTCCAGGGTGCTCTCTCCAGCCCAGCTCAGAGCAGCTGGTTCAGGCAAGATATCAGAAGAAGTGAGTCTCCTCACCAGCTGCCTGGTAAGACTGCCCTCCTCCCCATCCAGCTCCACTGGCTTCAACTCTGAGCTCTCGTCATGACTGCCAGACTCCAGGAACACCACATCCTCGGGCCCCACAGCTGAGATCTGGCCTTCTGAGGAGAGTGAGGGTGCTGTGGATTCATACCCATGCTGACACTCCACTCGTTCCCACTCGCGCTCTGATTCTGCCTCACTGGCGCTTGCAAGACTGGCACTTACACTGGTGCTCTCCTCCTCTTCCTCACCATCCTCTTCCTCACCAGGCTGATCGTCTAAGGCAGGAAGCTGAGGTGGTTGGTCACTTTCAGGAGGTGTTACGGTGATCTCAGGATGTGATTGGCCAGGAGCTGGGCTAGAGGCTGGTGTATCGGAGAAGGTGAAGGACAGGCGCTTGCATTCGGATACACCACAGCCACCATTTTCGAAAACATCATCAGGCAACGTGGACTATGAGGGCAAGAGAGAGACAAAGTATGAGCAATAGAAAAAGAAAAAAAAATCATCACGGGCAATCATCACAGAAATCTCGATCATCTAAATGGTGTTGTTCTATATGCAGAAAACCAGGAATGGAAATTTTAAAAGACAGATATAGGAACTGGGTGCAACGGATTTGTAAGTTTAGCAAAACCACTACACACATGCTTTGAAAGTAGTTGGGCACACACAATGACCTGACTCACGTAGACTTCCAGACTGGATCTGGGACGAGGCCGCAGTGCAGCCAGGTCACCAAATGAGCGACTGCGTCTGAGTTTCTCTAAGAGAGTGTTCCTGAGTGTGTGCAGGAATGAGAAGTGGTGGCCCTGACGAGGTTGAGGCTGCCATGTCTGTGCACCCATCCCAAAACACACACACATATAGACACACACATACACAGCAGGGAGAGGGGATGTTGACAACGAAGGCCAGGGGCAGGTAGTTAATTGGTGTTAATGAAGCATAACAAAATAGATGCAAATCACACACACACACACACACAAACACACACACACACACACGCTATAAATAGCAGGGTACCAATAATCAGGAGTGTGCGCAGCTCAGAGTGTTGTGAATTGTGGTTTCAGGGTTAATCTGGTGTGATTCTAATGTATATATTTAAAACGTCATAGGGAACCTAAATCCAGGATTACGTTCCAATTATAGTAGAGTGCAGACCTTTGCCTCCCCAATGAATAGAGAATTTTTCCCCAATGAATAGAGAATAGAGAATTTACAAAAACAAAAAAACAAAAAGGAATTAAAATATCCTGACATACACTATTCGATCATTTTATTATTAATGGAGTGGCAGCTGTGAAACTGGACCCATTAATTATAAATAAAATAACTATTAATAACAACATTTTTGTTTTCAACGTTTTGAATAATTGATGACTTTCTAGGAAGATTCTAGTAAAGTGATTTGGGTTAATATTGTGTAACGCTTGTGTAGTTTTTCTCCTCACTTAGTTACAACACTGATGTTGCTCCCACATACTAAAACTGTGCATATCCATCATGTCTCTTTGAGTTGAAGCAAACTAGCAGGCAAAAGCTAAACCACCATTATATGGTGGGAAAATCATCATTTGATTCTCACGATGCAAAAAAACAAAACACCCGAGTTTAAAACCCTGCATTTTCTTGTTTGTACCATTGTTTGGAGTCTCAAACAGAGGGATGTTCAATCAAGAATGCCTATTACAATATTGAGACCATGGCCAGAAAGTTCTCATATCTCATGACTCCATGTTATTTTTGTTCAAACTCACTTGGATGTTTACACTTAAGTATAGTATCATTTTAAATATTTTAAATAACTGATACTATGTTCACTGGGACTATATTATATTGACACTTCAGTACACAGGTTCCCAACCCTGGTCCGGGAGAACCCCCTGCACATTTTAGTGTTTTCACATATGCACAATTTAATAAGAGCTGCTAACCATCTGCTTAGTTGACTTAGGTATGTTGGAAGCAGGGAAAACACTAAAAGGAACAGGATAGGGGATACGCCAGGGCCATGTTATAGCTGATAACAGCAAACAGGTTTAAATCTACATAAGTGGAGCTATGCAAAAAAAGCTTTCAAGGTTCACACAGAATGCCTGACCTCACTGATTAAATCTAGTTAAACTATCCAAGACTACAGAAGACTCACAAAGAATGTTGTGTCCTGGAAGGTGGGGGTCTCAGGCGTGCCCTGGCTGTACACTGACACTCGTCTCTGCAACGCAGTAGCTTTGCTCACGTTACCCGAGGACAGGGTCAGGTCCTCCACATCAAATGGACTGCATGGAAAGAGATACGTGATTATTATTTAAAGAAATCTTCAGTCAGTCCATTAACTCCCCAGCAGAGGGCAGTATACTTCAATTTATTCTAGAGGTGACGAAGTCTTTGATGGATCTCAAAACGCTTATTGATGCCACCTTGATTCCTTGATCCTACATCCTTCAGCCTGTGACCCAGAAATCGATCAAAGTCTACCATCTTTAAGGTTGTTCCCATTCTTTAAAATGTACTCAGAGGAATCAAGGAACAAGCTGAGAGGAGGCTTTTGGATCAAGGATATATAGGTGTTTCCTACACTGAAGTATTTATTATTTTAGCTTTTTTTTTTTTTTTTTTTTCATGAAAGTCAATTGATATGTCTTGCTTAAAGAACAGAGAAGTCATCATGTAGTGACTCCACAAGTTGTTTAGGTTGAAATGTCAACACTTAAAACATAATTGCACATGCACATCGCATGCTTAATTAAGGATAACTTGAGTTTTTTCTCATTTATTTTACTCACAACACTAATTACTGTTGTGCACACGCAGATCCGTTGTACAGTTAATACGTCATCAATAAATGAATTCACTGGTCACTTTAAAGTGACACTCTTTGGCTCCTTTTCTTGCATGCTTTCTGCACTTCCTCAGGAGGGAGACGCTAAGAAGCAAGTAGAGGAAGCAAGGAATGGAAACAAGGAGGTGCAATTAAAGAATAAAAGCACCCTTTAAATCTGTTGCTACTTACAACCAGGTGACTTCCAGGTTCAGTTTGATGGTGCCCAGATCATTGACGTCCACAGCCACCACCTGAGGCATGGCAGTGAACAGGTCCTTGGTCTCACAGATCACACTGCCCACCAGGACATGAGTGGCAAGTCCCTTCAGCTCGGTTACCTGAGGAAAAGTCACAGAGAGTTAGTATTGCAGTCAGGGTTAACAATTCAAGTGGAAGTACTCAAATGAGCAGTTGATTTATTAAAAAGTTGAAATATAAGCAGTTTGATATTTTATTTTATTTGACATTATTTTCTTGAAGTGCTCTTGAACTCAAACTCACTCATGTGATTTGTAAATGGTTAAGTCCTCATTGATGGACAACACTGTTTATATAGACTGGTGTTTGCATCAGATTTGTTAGCACAGTGTTAAAATCACATTTTCCATTTTTAAAAGATCTTTTCAGTATTTCCATTAAAAAAATAGAATTGAGCATAAAAACAGTGATTAAATAAGCTTTCTGGCCATGGACCAATCACATAAAAAAGTAAATACTTTTAGATACAGAACCTATGTACAAAACAGCTAGCTAACTAACCTAGCTAATATTAGTGAGAGCAAACTTTTGATTGTCAGGATATACAGTATATATAGTTTGACAGGCTTGGCTACTGTTAAAATAAATCACTAAGAAAATATTAATTTAAATTTAAACTCAGATACTGATACCAATCTGTATACAATGTGAGATAATTTTACTAGCAGTTAGCAAGTCGGCTAGGTGTGATGACAAGAGGAAATGGGGGCGTTTGCAAATTGCATATTCATGAATATATATATATATATATAAATCCTGACATTTTAATGAGGGGGAATGGGTAGAGATGTTCCAAGACCATTTATAGTCTTTTCCTGGGTATTAAAAAAAATTATACATTTATTATTTTAGGCAGAGTATTTTTAATGGTTTAGAATGAGATGTTTAGGGATGCATGTTGCACAGTATCTTCCACTGCACCTTTATGGAGATGAGATCCGTGATTAGAGGCATGAAGGTCATCTCCTCTCCATCCCAACTCTGCCTGGAGTTTGCCTCAATCTTCCCTTTCAGCTTCCAGCGCTGTCGTCCATACCGCATGAAAATCTGCAGCGGGAGTGGGAGGACAGAGATGTGAGGAAAACAAAGGTAAGGAGGGAGAGATGGTGGGCTTGAAAAGGCAGAGGCAGGCTCATGTGCCCATTCCATCAGTGCTGCACAGTAACTAAAGGGAAAGAACATCCATTCTAGTGATCAGTAGTTTTTCAGAGCCTAATAAACACTGTTTCACTGAGCTGGGAGGAGGGTTTTTGTGGTGTGCTGCTGGATCAGAGCTGACAGTGTTGCTACGGCAACAGCCACTATGGATGATGTACTTAGCAGATTTTGAGCATTTTATAATTGGGGAGGAATGCAATGCATTTATATGCCAGAATTATAGAAAAGACTCCAGGAAACCCTATTGGAAGTTTTTGGCATGCAACACTAATAATACTAATAATATTTAACTTGGTACTTACCTCATACTGATCACCTGGACAAAGCCTCGCAAATCCAGCCAAACCTGAGGTAGAGAACACATGTTCCAAAATTTGTTTGTTAACCCTTTAAGGTTTAAACCTTACATTTTCATTTACATTACACTGGTTAAATCAATCAGAAACCTTTCATTACTATCCGATCTATCGCTCATTACACAATAGTTTACAGTTTTACAGCCCAGGTCCTGTGTATTTATTGTCTTGAACTCGTCTTACAATGCTGTGTATTTGCACTCTAGTCTTGCGTACTGTTCTGTGTTGCATCATGGTCCTGAAGAAACGACATTTCGTTCCAATATGTACAAGCTATATGTAGGAATGACAATAAAACCCCACTTGACTTGACTTAATGTTGAACACAAATACAAAATTTTTGATGCGTGTATTTCTTCCACTTTATTATATTTAATTAATTGCTTAATTAATTAGTTAACTGCACTTCTCTAATCTATATGCTTGAGTCTGCGCACACCTTTACC
>JANDJT010000141.1:2094085-2111300 GCA_024331685.1 Stegophilus panzeri | reverse complement strand
ATATATATATATATATATATATATATATATATATATATACATATACACACACACACACACACACACACACACACACACATATATACATACACACACACACACACACACACACACACGTTAGCAAAATCAAACATACACTGATATTATGTTTCATATTAATGACCTCAAAACATTCTCCCTTTACATTAACAGAAAGTGAGGGTGATCATGTGAGGTCAGTCAAGAGCATGCGAGATTGGGGGAAAAGGGGTGGGGCTACTAAGTGGTGTCAATTAATATCAAAGAGCTAAACAACTGCACAAATCATCTCAGATTCATATGTTGACTGGCTCATCTTCAGTTATATTGAGGAGATTATATTAGTGTATTTTTGAGTGATAACTTGAGTACTAATGTACTCCGATGTTAAATTGTGGCACGTTGGCGGGTTTACAGGTTGGCGGGTTCAATACTACAATACAATCAAAGTAAACATATCGGAATAATACTAGATGCATAAACAATGGATATTGTGGCAATGTAATCTCATTTAGGGATCATAACAAACTAGCAGATACCTTGTGTACTAAAAGAAGTGATGAAGTACCACCACAAATCAAGGTTTTGACAACTTTAGTCTATTTACCCACATGACCAAATGCAGTTATACAGCACAAGTGAACTGCGAATATCATCTTCAAGTTGTGTTAGACATCAAACAGTGTGTTGATCAGAAAGCTGGATCAAGAGAAGAGCCAGAGCTAGCATAGGACTAATGAGAGGTAGAAAAAGAAGCAACAAAAAAATGATGTGTAGAAAAACAGACAGTTAAAGAACATAAGACAAGACATGACAGACTGAGAAATAAAAGCAAAAGAACACACAGAAACAAAGAGCAAGTAACACAGCAGCATCTCCTCAGATGGCCTGAGACAGTGTATAATGTGGACTCATAGCAGCAGACAGAATTTAAAATCCCCACAGTGATAGAGTTACATGTGTGCGACCATCACATACTATTCAACTACAGACATGGAGACGTTTATATAAACTGCCTGCCCACATTGTGGCTGAACAATAGTATAAAATGTTCCAGTTCTCTATCAGATAGAGACAGAGAAAAAGAAAATATAGAAGTATATACTAAATATCATTGTACATGTTCATAAGGAAAAACATTACATATAGATTGTAATTGCTTTATTCAGAACCAGGAAAATTGAGCATAAGATAAAATCTACAGCATGCCTGTGGGAGATTTGATATTCGATATTGGAGCTTCATGTTTTGTTAAGGGTCAGAACTGAATTTTGTGGAGGAGAGATCTCAGGGAGCAGGGTTGGGCAATCCAGATGAAATGTGTGATGGGAAAATGTGGGATTGTCTGGTGGTGGTCCCATCTGTTTAGTTAAACTCAGAAATAAGACCCACCCAAGTCTAGACCACTACACACACTCCCACCACAGCCATTCTTGCTGTGGGAAGTATGCGGTTCTTACAATCCCCTGTTTCTCCTTCGCCTTGTCTGTTAAAACTGTGTTGGTGGGGTTTGAATCAGCTTTATTTGGGCACACACTGGACTGCTGAGGTCTTCAATTTTACTTATTCTTATTTGTCCTTTTAGAAAAGGGAAATACAGTACATGCATGAGTGTGACGAGTCTGACTTAAAAATGGCATACACCAGAGTGTCATCATCCAAGATGTCAGTCTCTCTGTATGTAAAAGAGGAAACTGAAGAACAGGGTGTGGCCAGTGATAGGCTCTCAGTTGATAGTGACACGATTATAGGCAAGTAAGTCTAATCATCTTTCCTAGCTGGTTTGACTAATCACAAAGCACACACACACAAAACTTTGCTAAGTGTGTTTGCTAAGCTTTTTTTGTGTTGTATCTCAAGCAATCATGGTCAGAAGCAGAGTAACAGGAAGTCCTGCACTACCTGAACGGTAAATAGTCAGTACGGCAGTGGTGGCTCAACGGTTAAAGCTCTGGGTTACTGAGCAAGGTCCTTAACCCTCTATGCTCCAGGAAGTGAAGTGCAGTGAAGTTTAGTGCCTATGCATCACACACTCAACCTCAGTTTCAAGGGTGGAGCAGGTGTGAAAGAAGAGACCTCAAGGGCACAACATGAGCATATATTTGGACACACACAAAACACACATGCTATCTTAAACACAAACATAGCTTTCCCTTGAGTATTCTGTTGATCTACTTGTGTTCTTTCCAAATCACAGCATGAGAGCAGCCACTAGTAGACCCACCCATATATGCAGGCTAGCAGCTGTTTGGCAAGAAGTGTATGAGCGCATACTGGGATGGGGTGTGTATGTGTGCATGCTGGGCGGGGCCGAGTGGGTATTCAGATTTCGCCAAGATAGTCAAATACAAAATGTACACAGATGTACACGACACAAATCAGTGATATGGTTGCCAAAATTGTAAAATGAAAGTCATATTAACACAAGTAAATGATGTGTACATTGGAAATTGACTTAAAAACACTATTTATGAACTATGCTTTGTAGATTCAGGTACAGCAGATCAGACACACTGACTTGATTAAATAAATAATAAAATCTGTACAATCAAACGTGCTGGTTGCCTAAGCATTCCTGCCAGATTCAAGTAGAGAGACTTGAGAGGTGTAGAGAAGAAGAGAAATAGGTTGAGAACTAAGGCCTTGACAACACTAATGTGGACACATTTAAAAGCTTTCTCTGTTCTGGATGTTTAAATCCTCACATCCATAAACCAATACTTCTGAGGAAAAGAGCAGGGGAAAATCATTATGGACTCCACTCACCAGGCCATTCTATCTTCCAAGGATTCCCCTCTAAGGACTTGGACTAACCGACACCTGCTCAGCTACTTTCCTCAGACCAGAGTCCTTTTAATTAATTAAGGACCCTTCCTAAATCCCACCCCTGTAACATGTTTGCCATTTATTTCAGGTTTAACATTAACAGCCCACTCCATGATAAATGCATATAACAAACACATTAATGAATGTTTACTGTACATGATTGTAAATGAGTGCATATTGATTGTATATTATGTCTATTTTGTATTATATAGTGTGTGAATTCACTTGTGTGTTCACTGTTGACTGAAACACCATCACAACTCAATTGTACGTGGCGAACATCCAGGTTCTAAAATGCAGTTTTCCCAACACAAATAATACATCTTTCTGAAAATACTCTCCATAATGTGCTTACACATTTACACATGACGTATATATTAATACAACAAACTCATTAATTTTTGACACCTGCTCTTACTTTTTTTTTTTTTTTTTGCCATTCACACTTCGAAGTTCTGACTACGCTAAAATCATGTCCCTTGTGGAAGATTCCAGAAACAGCAGATATTTTTAACCCACCTAAAAGGAACTACATGCTGCCTTTTTAATATCTGCCTTTGAGAAAAGATCAGGAATGACTGCTCCCTCTGTTCTTCCCCTTTTCAGCTCAACTATGTGTCACATGACTTCCTGTTTGTCTACTTTATGCTGGTAGATACATAGAGGCTGTCCACTTGTCTTAACACCACACTCATTATGAGTACAAGACAATGAATGTGTACCTGCTTCTAAACAATGACTAGGTGCCATGGTAAAATCCATCCAAATGGCATCATGCTGGCACAGTCTCCCTTCAGCCAGCCTGATCCACTCTGATAACGATCTGCTGAACACCGCCTGTAGTTTGAATGTTCTGTATGGGACTTGGTGATAGGCATCGGCTGGACGCCCACATTACTCTGTCCTCTGGCAACCATAGAGTCTCTATTTAATGTGTCCAACAAAGCAGAGTCTTAAATCTAATTAGTCTAATACTCTCATAAGACTACATCTAGTATCCAGAATGACGGTGTTGATAGCAGTATGATGAAGCCCAAACAGTATGATGAAGCGTTTTCAACCTAATCTTCCATCTACTGCATCTGCTGTATACAAGTGTTTACTAAAGACAAAAAAACCCCTGACATTTCCCTCTACTGAGAAATAAACAGAAAATCAGTTTATTTAAAACTCACTTATAATGAAAGTCTACAGCATAGTCCACACTTACATGGACAATTTTGAGGGGAAAAAAAAAAAACCCCATAATTAATCTGTTTTGCTTTTCTTCCACACTAAAACGGCATTTATCACTGAAAATGCATCTTTTTGAATCCATTCTCCAAAGTGGATGAATCTGTACATGTTTATTTGTATTGTAGAGTGGATAAGTGAAAATGATGTCTTTTTCTCCATTATATATTTTAATTTCATGTTCGACAGCTTTGTAAATTATACAAGTGACAATGTGGTGTGCACAAAGAAAATGTTATGCTTATGTTGTCAAACACCCAGTGCACATGCCCGGCATGCTTTTTGTATAATTTTCATTTTGTACAGAAAATTTTTCAGAAATGGACTGAAAATAATAATATAGCCAAAAAATAAAATCGGTCCTTTCAAATGTACCCATTCTCTCTCTCCCTCTCCCTCTCTCTCTGGATAGATAGGATGAGACGGACATTGGAGAATGTCTCAGAAAAGCATCTTGCACACTAGAGCAATTAAAGTAAAAAAAGTAATTCCAGTTTTTTACACTTTCCCAGAGGTTTTGTGGTATTCACGCTTGATCAGGTACAGCAAGTGCACTTCCATGATGACTTTGAGGTCCTTTTTTTTAAAATTAATTATACAGATATTGATTTAATTTACAAATAACTTTGACAATTTTGCTATAGAAAAAAAAAAAAATACAAAAATACATTACAATAAATGTTTATTCACAGCCTTCCACGACTGACCTGAGACTTTCATTATAAGGGAGTTTTGAGTAAATAGGTTTTCCATTTTGTTTCTTAGTACAGGGAAAACTGTCTAAATTCTGGTTGATGGTAATTACACATGCAGCACTTCAGATGTGGTAGGTGGAGATTATGATAAAAAAAAAAAAATAAAAAAAAAGTGTTCCTTTAAATTATACAGAGGTTTATTATTCTGTCCTGAACGCAATGCTGTCTTATATAAAACACAGCACTTCAATCAATTCACAAAATGAAAATTAATATAAAAAGAGATTCTCAGCAAAATTATACTCCCAATGTTCCACAAGTACAGAACACACCGCTCTCCCATTTGGATGCACACACAAACACACTAACATGCATATAGAGCCTCGTACAAACATAACCAGTTCATCTGTCAGGGGTCTGCCTATTATAATGTGCAGAATTGCTTTGACCTACATCCAGAGCTAGTAAGAAAACAACTTAAAATGCTGCCAAGTGGATGGCAAAATAGAAGCAAAGAGCTCTGAATTACCTCAAAGGAGCTCCATGATGCTCTATATACCATCCTGGATTGTAAACAAAGTATAACTGATGATTCAATTGCCACTCTGTTGCAGGAAAGCAAGAATATTACACGGCTAATTTTCTGGTTTCATGGAATCGCTCAAAAACAGTTTCGAAGCTTCTATTTCCAGGTTGCCATGGCGACCTGTAGAGCAGAAACGCTTTAAGAGTTGCCAACCGGTGCTCCGCTGTGCATCATCCACACACCTGTGAGTATAGCACAGGGCACAGCAGGGCTCTGGAGACCTGGGCACTTTGGAAATAAGCTGTGTCAATTATCACAAACAAGTCTGCATCACTGCCAAGAGCACCCACTCACTTTTCACAACTTCACCGTTAAAGCTCAAAATGAAGAGACTATACTTCCGTTTCACACTGTGAAGACTAGAGCCTGGCCTTACAATGGGGGTTTCATTTAAATCCACCAAGGCTGCTTGTGTGGGGGGTGCGTTTGGCTGATGGTGCGTGAAGGAAATACACACGGCAATAAAAGAGTGTGTGTAGGCGGAGATGGAGAATGTCAAACAGAAGAAGTGGAAAGGGAAAAGAGGATTTTAAGCTTTCTTTTCCAACAGCGCATGCAGCTGGAATCCTGTTGTGAGAATTATTAAGTAGCCAACAAGGGGTAGGAAGTGTCACTTAAAAAGCCATTAGACCCTTACTGTGAAATAAGTTCTTGCCATTTGATTCAAAAGCAAATTGAGTGTTTTATATAGACTGATTTGACTTCATAAATCTTGACTGCAACTCAAATTTTATCCAAAATGAATATGAACATATATTTTATTTTAATATTGATATTTATAATATTTTAATTTTAATGCTGTTGTAATGATAATAATAAAGTGCAAACTATCTTAGTCTTGGACCCATATATTTTTAGCTGATGTGTGGTAGAGAATTTGGTAGATAATTATGCTTAAATGCTTCATTTCTATCATACATCATTGGTGTAGTTTAGATATTATTTATATGCACTATACTTAATAAAATTATGGCAGAGAAATCAAAAATCAATGACTCCTTACCTTACTTATGTGAAACTCCAGGCGTCGTATATATCGCTCAATTGTCTTAATTTGCTGCAGGATCAGAAAACCAGAGAGGGTTGAAACAATGATGTGAGTTTAGAATTTTCAAAAAAGTACTCGCGTGGTTGGACTGCCAAGAAAATGGCATGACATTACTGTAAAGCTGCTTATTATATGCTCATATTTTCTGGCCAGCTTCATAAGAGAAGAGGAATGAAGTGTTTATGGTTGAGATCCTTTTACTCACCTTGTCAAGATCATACAGCACTCCCTGGGGAAACACACACACACACACACGTCAGTGTCAATCAATGCAATCTATATCTCAAAACAACAGATATCAGATTTACACAACACTGACTTTACTGTTTAGACAATAAATAATTATGTAACTCTTTAATCAGTCCATGTGACCTATGTAGTGTTTTCAGACATTAAATATATTCTTAACATGCACCTTGGAGACCTGATTTAGAGAGAGAGAGAGAGAGAGAGAGAGAGAGAGAGGAGAGAGAGAGGAGAGAGAGAGGAGAGGGAGAGCAGAGAGAGGAAGAGGAGAGGGAGTGAGAGAGAGAGAGATGTGCTTATGATATCGTACCAGTCTGGAGTTCCTCTTCATGTCCTTCATGAGAGAAGTGAGTTTGTCCAGCTCTGCCTGGTGCACTTCCAAATACTCACTGATCCAAAAAGAACAGAGAGGAAAAAAAAAAACAACTTAATGTCTTGGAGAGGTGTTGAGACAACGCACACTCGAGTATGGATGGGACCTTAAGAATTCTGCAAAACGTTTGTCTGATCAGATTTAACTCTACATTCCTTGGATTTGCTGTACAAATCGGGCTTTACTAAACCTGAGTATGACATGAAATTCTTATATGTTTGGAAACTAAAATGTATGCATTTACAATATGTACCACATTTACTGTATTTAGTGTATGTTTTCATGTTGTATTCCTATATTTCCTGTTTACTGTATGCATTACCTACGCGTAGTTTGTGTATTTACTATAGGTACTATATGTACAGTATATGTACACTATATGTACTGTATTTACTATTGGACTATTGCTGCATGTGACTACAAGTTGTAAATTCCCGACTTCCAACCATGAAAAATAAAAGAGGTGGAATGCCGTCTACTCAAAAGTCTACTCGGGAACTTGGGATGGTCTCCTCAACCATCCCAAGAACTCCTCTGAGTTCAAGTGGCATCAAATCAAACAACTGTGCACAGCTTCAACAGTAAACAAAGTAGCACTTCTTACCTTTAAATGAGTTATACTGTATATACTAGCACTTGCGTCGTATGTATGTATATATTTACGTATATATTCTATATATTTACTATATGCACTGATTATATTTACTATATGTATTATGTACTGCATGTATTTATAGTGCTATGGAAGAACATGGTGCATGCTGGTGAAAGCATGAAGATGAACTGTACTAACTCCAGGCCCTGTTTCAGGGCTCCATACACCTCCTCCACTCTCTTAGGCTGTGGTTCATGTGAGCTGCTGCTGCTTGACTTGTGCCCACACAGATGGGGCTTCTTGGTCTTTGTGAGGGACTTCTTCTGTGCTGCCGAGTTCCCCATGAATGAGTTACACCTGGAAACATACACACTCTATCAGAAATAACCATGTCTTTTGTGCTACTGGACCTGCAGTAGCTTTATGAATGCATGTGTCACGTGAAGCCATTTCCAAACACATGTTCGGATTCATATACCCGAATGTTCAGAATGTTCTATTCATATACCCAAGGTTTAGGACAAAGACTTTTACATCACGGTTGTAGATCTGGATTGGTATTTAAAACATCAGAAATGTATGTTGCATAGTAATGTGACAAAGTATTAGCGTCTTCTGCTGTGACAGGATTTCGGCAAATAATAAACAGCTGCATTCCTGAGACTGCATTCCTCATTGCTTTACACGTCTCAGCATGTCACTTACACACTAATATTTCACTCTGATAAATCTAGGCCACTTTGGTGAGTAAGCACATCCAGTAGGCTAGGGGTCAATAGGCACAATGCCATGCTCAAATAAGCAAGTTACTCACTAGTGGTGATTTCATAGTATACAGAGAACACAGAGACAGGTCTGCAGTAGCTGGTTAAAATCTGGTTCTCTCTCTGCATGCATATCCAACGCATATGATTAAAAAAAAAGCCGTTTTTTTCAGCTGCAAAATAATAAAATGACACAAACCATGATTCCCACAATACCTTCTATTAGGATTGTGCAATACAACCAAAATTTTGTGTTACAATATTTTCAGAATTCTGGATGGTAACAGTATATGTATCACTATATATACATTTTCATGAAATGGCAACTTATAAATTAAGTGCTTTACTCCTCTTATACCATAGCATTTCACCACTGATCATATTTTCTTTCATTAATTAAGCAAAATGTTGTACATTATGTCTGTTTATAGTTTAATTTAATGTTGCAGCTCCTGTGTGAACCAAGTTAGTTCACTTAGGTTATATTGGCTATACATAGTCGTTCCATCATCAGGCTGTATTTTTTCTTAAGTTTGTCTTATTACAAAAAAACTACAAAGCATAAAGTTCTCTGTCTTGAAGACTTTCATGTGGTGGAAAAAACTTACTGACTGTTACAAAGCACCGACACTAGAGACATCTTCTATACTTTTAAAACACTTCTCCTTACAGAAACTTAATCATATCCGCGGTTATACATTTTTCTTTGTTAATTTGTTAAACAATTTATTATTAGTCTTAGTTTATGTGGAAGGTCTGCCATAGTGTCCCCTGGGTAAGTTGTTACTACAGAAACAATAACGTGCAAGAATGAATGCACTGATATAAACCTTGATTTCTCATGCAGTCAGAGTAGCGGTTAGAGAAAATTAACCAACACCTTCTGACCAATCAAAATCAAGAATTCAGGGGTATATATTTACTTAAAAAGCTTTACAGTCAACAATCAAAAGGTGTTGCGATAAAATCGGTGAAACAGCACTACAAAAATAGCTCAATTATTTTAACAGCCTATCACAAAGTGCATATAAATGACTCTTATTTAAACTATTATTTTCTGACCAGCTCTTTATTTTGACCCACAGTATATGTGTTTTGCCATGTGGTAGCTGAATGTCAAATGATTTAAGCTTGATGGATTCAATAGAAATAAACGGTACTTTAAACCCTTTACTAATTGGAAGATTTCTACTGGTAACATATTAGTACCTATGCAATGCCCACCATAGCCTTCTATGTGTAGTAATAAAAAGAACAGCTTTGGAAAGGTTAGTGTCTTTGATAAACAGGATGTAAATGCGCACCGTGAGCGTCTCTCTTGCAGCGTGCTGAAGCCAGCAAACGACTGACTCCGGATGATTCCACTGGGCCCTCCAGGAGAGTGTGTGCCAGCCGCCATGATCTCTGGGAAGCGGGAGGAAACTCCTGCAGAGAGACAGAGAGGTCACAGGGTAAGAAAAAGATCACTACTATAATTAGAGGGGCAAGGTTAGACAGTATATAGGGTTGAGATGGGAGAAGAACATATTTTAATCTGAATTATATGATATGGAGTAAATTACCATCATATGCAGTATGTTAATAATTTGAATAAACGTTTCAGTAGTACTACACGTTTTATTAAGAATTCTTTATTAGGATCTGTTTTAATGTTTGGATGTAGCCAAGCTCAGCTGTCACTTAACACAAGTCAAAACTGCACTAAAAACACAAGCAAAAAATGAGTTATTTAATCCTCTAAGCAAATGGAGGCTTTAAGTAACCACTGTAGAGAAAGACGGCGCCATACTGTGTCCAATCAAGTGCTCTTGGAAAAGGCTTTGCTGCCTTCTTCAGCTCAAGTAGTGAGGAAGAAAATTTCTGTTTGTCTGTTGCTGTTTCTCTAATCTGAAAATAAGGGCACAAAGTCATAGAAGATGAAGAAACAAAATGACTAAGTGTATTATTATTTTGAGTACCAAAATGTATGTAGTTCCTCTGGAACACAATATTATTAAAAATAAATAAATAATAATCTTCCACCAGCTGAGCAATGTGATCTTCAGCTGTCCTTTGGACATGCAAGAAAATTTTCTGGGTCACTAGCTCAGTCAATATAAGGTCAATCATTTCAAAAGGCTAGAAAACTTAAGTAATGATTGTATATCAAATGAGAAAAGGTCATTCATTATATCCGTTATTGCAGAGGGAGCAGCTTTGAAAGATGTCCATCATAAAACCGTCAGATTACAAGGTACACTTCATAGAGCTAATTTTCAGCTCATTTTCCTTGGACAAGGGATGTATTTTTCAGTATAAACATCCAAGACCACATGCCATTACATAATGAAAATTCCAATAAACCAAGGCATTATGGTGTAAAAATATGAGAAACAGCAAAATGACACTCCTGGTTGATAGTCACCAAGGATTATTATTTTAGAACTGTATATGCACATATGAATGAATCCTAACCAACTTTGCTAGGGGATCGGTTGTATCCACCAAATGTACCACTTTCTTTTCCACAAACATCTGAAGAAGACAAAGTGGCAGTGTGGCCCTTGGTGCATGCTTGAATGGCTGCTGAATGGAGGTGCCCCTCGCACCACTGAGCCCTGTTTGGAGCAGCTTATAAAAAGACCTAAAGATCCGCCTGAGGAGGGCTACGTCACCCCTTACTCTTTAGGCCCAACCCTCATCAGCATTCTGACTACAGCAGCATGACACAGAGGTCTGGAGGCCTCTTTGAAGATAGACCGAGAGAAAAGTACATAGGGGCACAAGGAGAATGTTCTTTCCCATCAACAGCAACCAGGTCCTTACGCATCAAACATGACGAGGGTGCAGTATGTAGAGAATGTTTATGTTATGCACATATATTATTGCGTAAAATACAGTATATTTTTGCAAATTCATCAGAAAGTGATTTCTTACACAATGCAACCAGGCTACATTTACACCAGCCCTTACTCAGCTCAATGTGGCTCAATAGCTAAACCATGGTGACCAAGCCAATGAGAACACTGGTTACGTTTACGTGCAAACAATCTTGTCAGTCTGAATACATTCATTTAGTTTTTGAGTTTAAAGTTGATAGATTCTTGTTGATAGATAGATAGATAGTTGATCAATGTTCCATAGATTCTTCATGTTACACGTAGGTAGTCATTATGTTATTGTATTTTAGTATAACTGTGAGAAGCTTGCAAGCAGTCAGAGTAACATACATAGTAAATTACTTTAAACTACTTTAAAACTTAAAAAAAAAAAAAATAGATTTAACAACTTGTTTAATATGTTTTAATGTTTAAATTCAATTTAAAATCATCTCACACCTTTACCCTAATCATTCCCTCCACGAATTAGCGATTTTGCGATTGCAGAAATTAATGCAAAATCAAGCAAACTTTTCAAATGCAATTTCTCAAAAGTACTGCAGATTTGGGCCAAGACACATCATGTGACGTCATCATAAACACACATTCATCCGAAGTCCTCTTCGATTTGCGTGTGCCGAACATGAGTACAGCTAAAAGGTCTCATTTACCAACAAACATCACTGCGAAAGTGATGTCATGCAATTGCAATTTCTCTAATTCACGTAGTTTTTTTGCAAAAAAAAAAAAAAAAAAAAAAAAAAAAAAAAAAAAAAAAAAAAAAAGCACAAAACACACAAATTGCATTGCAAATTTTGAAGAAAAAAAAAAAGCTGCAGCAAAAATCAAGCATTTTTGGCTACAACAATCACAAAACAATCCTGTAGGGACTGCCTAATTACTGCAAAAATGAATTTATAAATATAGATAAATGTTTCCAAGTCCTCTTTTCCATGTGATATAGCTAGCTAGCTAGTTAACTCTCATTTTTCCACAAATAGACAAGTGGAATTTCACCATTGGAGTCCTGATTCATGTCATCATATTCTCAGATATTTAACAGGAGATAAAATATACCATAATACGTACAATTTTGTTCCACAATAGCATTAGCCAAGTTAGTTAAGTGCCAATAAACCAGGTCGCATTTTCCTAGGTAAACACATGCGGGACTTTAGTATCCAAATCAATTGAACTGTTTATCAGGGAATTTTCTTTCACAGTATCCAAACCTGCCATAATGCTCAAAACTATTCTGTTCATTGATAACAATGTAGCAATGCAGGTTCTATGGATAACAGTTTCTGGGTGATTGGTCTGATGTTGTGTTGATGCCCATCCCACACAGACACACAATTATTTTTAGAGATTGAGTTTAAATTTAAGTATTTCTCAGGGACCATGTACAAAAAAAAAAAAAAAAAAAAAAAAAAATTCTCAAATGAGAAAAGATCCTTTGCACCACAGATAGCTACAGTACTAGCTAATTTCCATCCGCAATACATGGGTGCTTCATATTTTTACAGAGTGGTTACTAAAGATGAATGAATTAATAGAACATGAACTTTGTTTACTCAGAGGAACTGTTTTTGCAACCATTGTGTATTTTTACACGCACACACACACACACAATGCATGCAAAGATTGCGCAAGTTTAAATGGAAATTATTCTTCCATTTAACAGATTATTAAACACATTATCGACATTAAAGTAAAGTGACTGTGGACAGCAGAATATTCACAGTGAGGTGTGTGCTTGAATGTTTTTCAATGAGATCGAGCCATTAGATTATTAACAGGTTATTAGGGTGCAAAAATCCTTGAGAGGAACCAAGATGAAAAAAAAGGAACTTGGCTTCCTGTTTTTTGTTGGGTTTAAAAAAAACAAAAAACAAAACAAAACAAAACAAAAAAAACACATCAACATGAACTACATTAATTTATTACACAAGCAAGCAGATACATGCCCGCACATTTATCTCACTATCTCTCACACACAGAGATATAGACACTCAGTGACTCATGTGTTGGATATATGTGAAAAACATTAAACTCAGCGTTTTAACAGCAGCCTAATTCCATATGCTTGAGTAAATGATGTTCCCCTTAGCAACAGCATACAATACACAGTGTGTGGAGTAAAACAACATTGCCATTATGTGGCCTGTGCAGAGACCAGCGCCTCCACCTCCCATTCAGCTCTGAGGCTCTGTTGTCTTCTCTTGCACTCTACTACAGGCAGTGCTAGGTAGGAGGGCCCTTGTGTTTGGGACCTCTCAGACTGCCCTTTGTGTTTCACTCATCCCTTCTGTCTACACACACACACACACACACACACACACACACACACACACACACACACACACAGCAATGACTTCATCACCGCTCTCTGTGCCATTTCACAGTAGTGACCCACTGACCACCTTCCTATTTTAACACTGAGTGATGAAATCTGTCAGTGGCAATGCTGGTCAAAGCTAGGCTGTAATCTTCAGCTACTGTGACATGGTTACTGATCTGTTGACCAGCTACATCTAGAGCTACAGTACTGTGCAAAAGTCTTAGGCACATGCAAAGAAAAGCTGTAAAGCAAGGATGCCTTCAAAAATAATGAAAGTAAACATTTCTACATAAAAAAAAAAAAAAAAAAAAAAAAAAAAAATCATAAAGAGCAGTAAACAGTAATAAATGAAACTAAGTAAATATTTGGTGTGACGACCCTTCGCTTAGAGGAAAAAAAAAAAAATATATATATATATATATATATATATTTTTTTTTTTAGTAGTCTCAGGTAGAATGTGTGCAGTTTTATAAGGAAATGAGCTGTACGTTTTACTGAGCATCTTGCAGAACCAGCTACAGCTCTTCTGGAGACTTTCACTTGCAGCTGCTTCTTATTTTTGCAGCAAAACCCAACAGCCTTCATTATGTTGTTGTTTTTTTTTTGTCTGAAAAGTGGTCTCTTATGTAATATGCTGCTTTCTTTACTGACACATTTTTCTGTAACATTTAATTTTGTGCTGGAAAACTAAGGTCTGAGACTCTATAATGTTTTTGTACTGACTCAAGTCATACAATAATAATTTATAACAAAGTTTGTACTAAAAAAAAAAAAAAAAAAAAAAAAAAAAAAGGGGTATCTAAGACTTCTGCACAATACTGAACATCAATCAGTCCAACATCCGGCAGAAAATAATACACACATCTCTGTACTTAAAAATACTTCTATAATAAATCATCTTTACATAAATCAGTGTACACCTTTTTAAACTACTGTAAGATCTCTCTCTCTCTCTCGTGTATGTGCTCATCCCTGGACTCTTATTCACAATATGCTCATGCTGAACATCATTTCAACACACGTAGTACTGTTTGTCTGTATTCTTCTATACCGGTATACTATAATGCTTTATAATCACACCCAGAAGAGAACAAGTTCCCATTCGGTTCCTCTCAAGGTTGTTTCCACATGTCATCCCCATGAGTTTTTCCTTTCTACTGTAGCATCTGGCTTGCACATTAGGGATCTGAATCTACAGAAACCCCAGATTCCTGTAAAGCTACTTTATGACAATATCTATTGTTATAAGCAGAGTGTATGAACTTAATGAGAAACCAGACTCTGGATACACAGTCTTGAACGGATCACTTGGTTATTTGTGTCAGAGCTACATATAATATTTGACCATCATCATGTCATAAACTCTACAGGTAATCTGTATTCATGTTTCTCAAATGCCTATATATAGCATCGGCCCAACAGCTAATCAAAATTAAGGTACTTTTCCATTCAGCTTTGATGTTACTGCATGCTGGAGAATCCTGATATAACATCCCAACCAAGACAACACAGCAACAAGCTATAAAAGCCTTTGGCACTGCATGTGGAAGTGAGATTTGATCAGTAGCTCATTATAAACACAACTGGCAGTTACAAGTTTTTGTGTTTTTGCATAGAGCAGTTCCTTTCACCACTTAGTTGAGCAGGTACATACATGGTGCTCACAAACCCCAGAGAATATTAGGTGCAACAATACAAAACATAACAGTATATCTGAGGAGTCAACGAGTTCACATGGAGACACGAGCATCCTAATTCACCTCACTGGAATTCTTCACTAATAAGAAAAATATCAGCCAACCAGTAAGATTAATGTCACATGGCAGTGTGGAGTTTTAAACATTGTTGGACAATAAGATGCAATTGTTGGCTGACTGTGACTCACATGAGGTGGATGCTTGGCTTTGTCTTCAGAGATACTGATATGGTCATGTCAAGCCAGGATATGTTTTCAAATTGTCTATGAGAAAAAAAAGTGTTTGAAATGCACAGGTGAGTCTGTAATGTTTAAAGTGTTTCTGGACCTGAAAATGGATCTGGCCAGTTTCTTCAAGGCTTTTGTTTACATATTTCTGACCCAGAAATTAGCTCCACCCCCTGATGGAACAGCACTGCTCAGTTCTGCAGCTTTAGCTCACCATCAATATTTTTATTGCAATTGCAATTTGCCTTGCAGCCATGCATAGGGCGCTAAACCCATTTAAAGCAGCAGTTTATCTAAAATGATAAACTCCTCCTTTAAATTGACCAACCTAAGAATTGTCTGTCCATACATCTCAAATCTGGACATCATAAAATCCCATTTGTTTAAATCTCAGCCACAGGAGATAGAAACAGAGGCACTACAATGTTATCTAAGGCTGAGTGCAAGCTGCTGATACGAGTGCTTTAAATGTCATGCCACTTCATATGTATAAGTTTGACTCTATTATCGGATGTTGTAAGGCTCATAATGTCACACTCTCAAGAATACCCAAGGTTTTGGAGAAGTCTGATCATGCGGGAAATGCTAGTGGACCAAGTGGAACATGGTTCAATGTGACATGACTCTTCCATTAAACTACCATAAAGCGGTAACCTTTATTAAAGAGCTCTGCTTTCAAGAGTTACTACTTTGTGGCTTCAAAGAAAGAAAAAGTCATTTAGAAATGGGATTAGAGCAGCTTCAATGCAGTTATGGGGGAGCTTTATATAGACAGCTTGCCATGTTGTTTTTGAGGAAGTGAAACATGGATCTAGGTCTTGAGAGAGCTAGGTTTTAAAGTGGGTCATCGCTACATATGTGACAGAGAGCAGAGATGACGTGCGTAACAAGGAGCTGCTGGCTTGGTATTGGGCATTATGTGGAAGACCAATATTTATAGAACACACGGACGAGAGAGGCATGTGCAGGGGCTGACATTCCTGTATGCAAGGAGTGTAAGGCAGCAAGAAAATGTGATTCAAACGCAGCTGCTGAGACCATCTGAACCCAACCCTGACTGAACACACCTCCACACACCCAATCCGATCCACATCACACGCAGTCAAGCACGAGGGCAGCCACTGAAGCTTTACAAATGATTCGCTGACCTAGAATTTACACCGGATATGATATGAAAGAGATACGTTTGCATATGTACAACAATATCAATGGAACATGGACGGTGGAACAAACTGAAGTTAGGTCAACTGTAATTACAACATGACATGGGACAGTGGGACAGTGAACAAACAACTTATTTGTGTCCGTTCCAGTTTCCCATCCCCGGTTGGTGTCATTGCATCAATAGCAAACAAGCGCATACATCTACAGGATGCACAATCATTATATTATTTCATACCACAGTGCTGCTGAATGCTTGAATCGGATTGGTCAGAAAGTTTTCAATATCTACAACGGCAGCCCTGACTGGCTGGTGAAGGAAAAGATGTTATGCTATGTAACATAAAATGATAACAGCAACTAATCTGTTTTATAAGCATTGAACAACATTAAAAGTATCTGGGCCTGGGCGATATATTGATATAATATGGATATTGTGATAAATGATTACGCGATACACTTATCTGAGATATAATTGGTATGGTTTTTAATACATTCTTAATAATTACAAATTAAACAGTACTGAATGGATGCTGTTGATTTGAC
>JANDJT010000141.1:2043463-2093443 GCA_024331685.1 Stegophilus panzeri | reverse complement strand
AAAAAAAAAAAAAAAAAAAAAAAAAAAAAAAAAAAAAAAAAAAAAAAAAAAAAAAAAAAAAAAAAAAAGAAGCTAAACACTTTGAAGAACAGTTTCCTCAAATGCTGTACATCTAAGCTGTGGATATAAAATTTTTACTCCTTTTACTAGGCTTACAATACAAACAATTATTTGCCTAGTCACTGAATTCTTAGATCTGAACCGTGCCATTGACTTAAATGCCCTTTATAGCTGACGCTGAAAGAGACACTTTCAACTATGAAGTACAGGAAATGAACAATATTAACTGTGCAGGCAGAGAGCCATTCTGGCAGCTCACAGAGCACAAGGCACATTAGGACTATGGTATGATACACATACTTGTCTGTAGCTCAGCTGGTCTCTCTGTGTGTGTGTGTGTGTGTGTGTGTGTGTGTGTGTGTGTGTGTGTGAGAGAGAGAGAGAGTGAGAGAGAGTGAGAGAGAGCGAGAGAGAGCGAGAGAGATGATTCACTGGATTCTGCTCTGTTCCACTTAATCAAATGGGCATAGCTGGTACATAGACCTAACATGACATTTCCATCCACCAGTATTTAAAACTATTGCTAAGCATTGTGCATGCAGATTAAACATTGCATACTGTTCAGTGACTCTTTTTTTCATAGGTTTTGATTGAGATTTTTTTGTACTTGCAGCTTCTGATACCGTCAGCGATCAGAAAAAGCTATACGACCATTAAGCCCCTTAAAGCATGCATGTGTGCATGGACTCAAGCTGTGCATTTAGGAAATACTTACACAAGCTAATTTACTCAAAGTAACTGCCATTCCTGTAAATAAGCACTTGTACCTATTGTTAGAAACCAAAAACATTCTGTTGGCTCACAAATGCATCTCTAAATCCACTAATTTAAAATTTTTCTTACATGCTGCTATGTAGAGAAGCAATAAACAAACAAAATAAAATAAAAATAAATAAATAAATAAATAAATAAAAAAGTTAAAGTATCCATCCATCTTCTATACCGCTTAATCCTTTTTCAGGGTCACGGGGAAACCTGGAGCCTATCCCAGGGAGTATCGAGCACAAGGCAGGGTACAGGACAGGGTGCCAATCCATTGCAGGGCACACAAACACATACACACATCCATTCATACACTACGGACACTTTAGACATGCCAATCAGCCCACCATGCATGTCTTTGGACTGGGGGAGGAAACCTGAGTACCCGGAGGAAATCCCCGCAGCACAGGGAGAACATGCAAACTCCACACACATGGAGTGTGGAACCCCAGACCCTGGAGGTGTGAGGCGAACGTGCTAACCACTAAGCCACCATGCGCCCCCAAGTATCCATTTTGGGTCATTTAAAGAAAGATGGAGCAGTTGTTGCTGTTTGTGAGCGAGGACTTGCTTGTAGTTCACATTGCTTCTGGCCTGAACAGTCAACTCCATTCGCCTATTCCTTCTACAGCTGTCATATTATAGCTGTGCATCTCATCTCTCCAGAGAGATACAGCACCTCCTCTCTTTAAAGACAACTCAGTCTTCAAAAGCTGATTATACATCTCAGTAGTCCTGCATCTAATAAATCATCAGGCATATAAAGAAGAAATCACAAATAGTCTCATGGTCAACTCCAGTCCACTTACACAAATGCTCAGACAAAAAAAAAAAAAAAAACCCATACAATTCTGAGGTACAGATGCTCCCAGACTTCTTCTAAGCTGTTTTGTATTAGGAACATGGCTATGTCTCAATTTTAACAAAACAAAACAAAACAAAAAAAACAAACAAACAAAAAAAGCATGGATGAGTGCTAGATTCCACACCCAGTACCATTGGTGTCCTGTACAGGGTGTATCCCTGCTTCACGCCCAGTGTTCAAGGGCTTGACTGCAACCCTGTTCAGGATAAAGCAGTTAGTGATGATGAATGAATGAAACACTTGGGTCTGAAACTCTGAACATAGAAGCAGCAAATTAACCCAAAAAGAATTCAGTTCCCTCAAAATGTCACTTTCTGGTCGGACATTATTGACAGATACATCACTACCACCGAAAGAAATCTTCAGATTTTGTGTTTATAACAAAGAAGATGTGATGTAGGAAAAGTCTATAGTAATGTAGCTTAACTTCTCCCACTGCTGTGCAACATTAATAGATTGGATCTAGGTCTGCATGGTGGTGCAGTGGGTAAAGAAGTTGATGTAGAATTTCAGACAGTCCACTGGGCTAACCTTGCCCATGTACAGCTGTTCATCACTGGTAAAGCACAAATGGGGAAACATTTAAACATCCAGCTTATCACTGTAAGAGACAAATGTATTGAACATCTATTACTGCTGGAAGATCACTAAAAATGTGCTCACTTCATCCAGATGGTCTGTTAAACAGGATTATAGAGCAGCCCCTTGCTGTCCAGTGCCACTGTCAAATCAGATCATCTGAATACAGTGAAAAGAAAATAAAGAAGAAACCCTCAGAGACCCTCATCACATTCTCAGCCCAGCACCTGCTCCATCCACTTAAGTCACAGGGCACGCTCACTATAATCAGCAGAGTATAATCACGACAAAAACGATGTTAATCCTTGAAGGATGCTCCTTTCCTGCTCATCATACATGTAGAAACATAATGATGCTGCATTGGAGTAAATTAAATAATGAACACCTTTTGACCAATCAGATTTAAGAAGTTGAACAGTTCTGTGGTATAATAAAAATCTAAAAGATGATTGAAGGCTTGCTCCAATAAACAATTTAAGTGTGTTAACAACTGCCAAATTTAGACAGGGAGGAAAAATCTGATACAAAAACAACAAATTTAAGCTCAGAGCTTAAAAACAGGAAGTGTGACCCCCATCAAATTATAGTATAGTGTAAAATGCTGCTAGATTAGCATTAAGAGACAGAGAAGCCAAAGCTTATACACTGTACTCTTAGAAGGTCTGACACTACAGCAATCATGCAACCCTCACCTGTAATTCACCATGCTGATTTAATATCACTGTCATTACAGTGATGCTGAGCAACACACTGCAGGTCTCATCATGACTGCAGGACAGCTGAGGATAAAAGGTCTGACGTCTGCTTTCATCCCCCACTCCAAAATCTTCCAATTAACCACAGCCCTTCCAGAGAATCTCAAATATCTCTCCATTTACCCATCCCCCCAAATGCTCCCCTGCCTCCATCTCTCCTAAAATACCCCTCCTCACACCCTCAGGGCCAAGCTCTCCAACTGGGATTTGTCCAGACAAGAGCAGACTCAGTGGCAGCTTAAATACAGATAACTCTGACAGGACTCAGTAATAAATCACACTTCAATCTCTGCATGAAACACAGAGGATGCAGCTGGACAGAGCTGGACAATGGCGGAAGTTTTTCATTTCAGCTTTATCTTGGCTCATCTTTTCTTTGGGTAAATGCAGGTGACAGCTGCCATACAATGCTGGCCACCAAATGCTGTAAGCAAAGCTGAGAAAGCTGATCTTCCCTTGAACCACTTACTTTCTAGCACATATGCGTGTATAGTCCCTGAATGTCAGGTCTTGAAAAGATATAACAGCTCAGAAATTCAGGAAGTCTTACAGAAAGCATGCATACAATCACTAAACTATCTTAAAGAGCAACTCCAACAACCTATATTCCTGCTGTCATCGCCTTCGTCAACGTTCTGCATCACCACTGGCTGGACGCGGTGATAATCCCTGCTGGAACAACCACAGAAGTACTTAATAATAGAAAGTCTTCATTTTACTTCAACATTTACATTACACTCAGTGTTGATGCATTTTGTCCATATCCTGCATTTAGAGGAAAAAGTACCTATAAACCATCAAAAGGGGGGGAAAAAAAAGCCTTAAAACAGTCCCACAGCTATAAACTTATTATACAACAATGCTGTTTAATTCTCAACAAGCTGTGTGTGTTTTTTTTTTTGTTGTTTTTTGTTTTGTTTTTTATAATGGGGGGGGTTCTACAAACTTCATAAGAAAGAAAAAAAAGAGAGAGGCTGGTAAGGAGATGACTGTTTATAGCTGCTATAACATTAGTGATAACTGGAACTAAGCTGTTTCACAGACAATTCTATGACAATAAATGTAACTAAACTATAAGTGTCATTCTTTAATTTTTAAAACAGCTGAGGAAGAAAATACTACGGGATGAACTATTATAGGAAAGGAATCAACTTGTCACCCTGATACTTTTCAGATAACAGCATGGCCCCGTAATGTTTTATTCCTTACTCGTCATATAGATAAGCATGTTTGTGTCAGACTCACATCCACAGCAATGGGTTACAACAGCTTGTCCATCAACTAAGCTGCATCAAGAGTTTATTGAGACATTACAGCATGTGTAACATCAATTTTGGGAGATATGCTAGTAAAGGAACTTTATTTTTTTGGGCTACATGTTTAAAAAAAAATAACTCCTGATAACCTGCTCATACAGGACACAACAGTCTAAGAATGACAATTTGTCTCATTCACTATCTCAAGCACTGATTTAACACTTATCTATGAGACACAGAAGGATATCAGTTCCCAGAAAGACCCATTGTGCCCAGCGTTGCATTGCATCAAGACAACAAATGAAACATCGCCTGACTCACTTCATTCCTGCCCACTGGCACAGATCATCACGCTTTTTTCTGAGAAATGTCAAAGAACAGTTATTAACATGTTCTAATGTGGGTTACATGGCATGGCATGGCATGGCATAGAGTGGAAGAGACAGCAGAGTGAAATTGTAAGCAGGGGAAAAATACAGAGTCTGATACAGAAAAAGTAGGAAAGAGAAACAGAGAGACAGAGCTGATGGTATTTGTCTGTGGCAGAGGCCATGTTGGCAGCGTTAGGTCTTGGCATGGTCTTCTAAATGTCTTATGAAATGCCTTCCAGAAGAAGCCACTCTAATTTGACCAATGGAGAAAATCAGCAGCATTTACCCATATCAAAGTAAGAGTGTTGTTGATTTTCACCTAACCTCGAGATGTAGGCCATTTTCCTTTTCAACCACTTCTGTTTTTCAACAGACGACAATAACTTAAATTACAGTACAGTTCAGAGCTCCGCAAAATTACTGTAATCATTTACAACAGATGCAAAGCTCTCAGGCAGAACAAATTTGATGTTTTTCTCAGCGCAAACCTGACTCTCATTTGATAGGGATGTACATGGATGAAAGAAATAGGACATTGATATTGTAATGATTTCTTGGAAGACATTTATACAAACTTTCATCACAGTTAAAGCCTTGCTTACATGTTTCTAGGGATGATGCCAATGCCAAAACACACAGAAAACTTCTCTGTATGCTCTGTAACTGGTCAGAGTTTTCACAGAACACAATAAAACAATGCAGTTTATTTATAGCTGGTTGCGGTGTCAGTATTTTAAAAGGTTATTATTGCAATATAAACGATATATTGAGCAGACGTGGTATATTCAGAATAGAGATCAGGCACAGGGGTCTGTGGCTCTTCTTCTGAGCTATTTACGGGGGAATGACTGACACCACCTGCGTGAAGAAACCAATCAGCGCCTGAAAGGAAAGAATAACCCGAAATGTTGTGCTATTTCGGATTATACGGACAAATAACGCGAAAATAAACAAATTCGTCCGTCTTTATTCTTTCAATAATGTTTCCTTTAGACGCTATTAATAGATTAATAGAAAACAACAGTGCAGGAAGACGGTCTGTCAGTTTGCGCGCGCTGCTCAGAAGTAACTAACCGAACTAATAAACAAATAACTAAGAAGACCTATCCGGATTATTTATATCCTACAGAATAATAATAATTAAAAAAAAAAACAACTCATGATGCCTATCAAAGAACCCGCTGAATTATTACAGCCTGCACTATGATTCTGAGTTGTATAAATACTCACCGCACTGCAAAGAAAAACTCTTATTCCAGTTAAATCCTGTTCACTCGATCCTCCATCAGAGATCCACCAGAGAGATTCATTCAAATCATCCTCAACTCAGTGACTCTGAACGATAACACCACCGAAACGATAGCTTCCGATCCAAACTCGTGTGTAATCCCAGTTTAGATTTGCATCAACCACCGCCCCTTCAGCGCCGACTGACCAATCAAGAGCGTCGACTGTATAAGTGGGCGGGGTCTACACGCTTCCCTCATAAATATTCTACCTAAATGTTAAATCTTAAAAAGCGTGTACCCAAGTACATGTGTACATGGGTCTGTAGCCCAGGGTTAGTCTGATATTTACTCAGTTGTCCTAGTTAACATGGATCACGCATGCAGTCAGGCTGTAAAAAAAATAAAATAAATAATAATAATATAAAAATCTGTTCCAGCTCTCTCAATCATGTGCACAAAAATAGCGCTGTTACAGAAGTCTACATGGAGAAGAATGCAAGTTACTAACCAGCTGACCAGTTTTAACACAGGAACAATAGTGGCAGTCGTTCAGAGCAAATTTAGGTCACAATGCATGCATGAGGATTTTTATAAAACTGTGGCAGTTCAATCTGCTCAAGATGTTTGTACACCAGGAATGCAGACAAATAAAAGGCAATGGCAAAATAAGCCTTGCCACCCCAATTCTAACCTCAGTTTATCTCTGACAGGTTTATTACTCTTACACAATTCATATGTCATGATGATTCTGTTCATTTGTGGGCACCATGCACACACATATTCCCCCTAGGGGAAATTTAGCATAGCCAATCCACCTACTGGCTTGTTTTTAGTAGGCGGTTGGCAAACAAAGAACCTAGAGGTAACCCACGTGGACTCAAGGAGTACAGACAGACAGTAACCCGAGCTCAGGATCCAACCGTGGACCCTGGAGCTGTGAGGTGACAACGCTACCCGCTGCAACATCATGCCACCCATATAGCAGATGTACCTGATAAAAAGGGGCAATGAATGAGGTACAAGCTAGATAAGCTATAGATGCTGAAGAGATCTCTTTTTCTTCTTGCATGCATGAAAAATTCAGAGTGATCTCATAGTGAAATCAGAGCAACCACATTAAAGTTTAAGCACCTGAATTGTCTTACTTCTTCATAACCTGCTCACGCTTCCACCTCAAGGCTGTAACTTTGGTTTGTATCTGACTGGAGTTAAAATAAATAAATAAATAAATAAATAAATAAAAAACCAACAACAAAAAACAGACATGGTCTTTTAATTTGCGTGCTGTACGTCAGTCCAGAAGGCAAAGAGAATACATGTAGTCAGCCTTGGGCAGTGCAGCACAGATACCTCCACATGCCTCTTCTTTCAGCTGCTGTAAAACTTATCCTGTAATTATGGCTGTCATCAGCAGCCCCCAAACTAGCACCTATGTTTACCTGCACATAAACAGCAATCACTCCTCAAACATCTTTAGACAAAACTAGATCTCTACTGTTATACTGGACCTTAAAAATGGATCTCTTACTAGGTCTTGATTCAAGCCTTTACAAAATATTTTTAGGTTCTGATTCTCCATAATATCATACCAGTGAGGGATGAAAATAACACCCAGGACACAAGGTATTATTTTGATTCAGGGATGTCAGTAGTTCTTTCAAACTGCAATGGTTCTTCTTCACCAGAATTATGGGGTTGAGTCAAAGAAACATTAACATGGTGGTGATGGTGAAAGCTACATGCCAACATCTTCTTGTCCTACAGTCATGCAGACATTCCGGCTCAATAAACAGGAGTCAAGAGAGCAAAATTACCCATGCTATCTGGGTGGGAGGGATGGAATACTCACTCCCCTGTCAAGCACAGCAACCCTAACCAGTTGTAGGCGTCTGTGAGCTCATGTATGCATAAGAGAGCAGATGCATAAGATGAGCGATTTCCTCCGAGTGTGTTACCCTACAGAAGCTCAAAAAGATGTGGTTGGTTGGCTTCACATGTCTTGGAGGAAGCACATGCTAGCCTTCACCCTCCCTGATTGGTTGCTATCGTACTGTATGGTAGGGATAAGTGGGTTGGAGTGAATTCAGAGGTGACCAAATTGGGAAGAAAATTGATATATTAAGGACACAAGTTTCTCGAGATCTATTTTGTGGCCATTATATATATCTAATGGCAACTAATGTATTTTAAAATGAAAGAGGAAATCAGGTGACTTCAACTACTGTGGCCACAGAAACCAGAACATAGAGATGATTGATAAAATTACATCTTTAAATAAAATTTACTTCAATTTTTGAATGATGAATAAAAAAATACTGGAGTATCTAGCGATGTGACACAGATATACCATTAGCCCTCATCACCTTCTCAAATTCTCGAAGTGAATAGACTCCTTTACTTGTTCCTACCAAATAATTAACTGGAGGCCACATATTAAGTATGTTGTTCCACAACATATTACGTTTTGGGCTCAAGTTCATATAATTTGTGGTCATGCAATGCTTAGTTTATGGCTTCAAAATATTGACTTCTGGCCTTAATATATTAATTCGTGGCTATGCTTTATTAAAAATAACCAATTTCTCAATAAATACACACACACACACACACACACACACACACACACACACACACACACACACACATATGTCATATGGTCTTAGGTTCTACACAGAAGGTGTGTGTTTAAGGCATGATGGTCTTCTGGGTCCCCCTCAAGTACAATTGTTAGGACCGTTAAGGGAGTAGCTAGATACACTATAGGTTCCTCGCCGCTTCAAAATGCCTTTTACCTGAACATTTTTCTGCACAAGTACGCTCTTAAATATACACATATTGTATATGGATCAAAGGTGCAATACAAATGATTAATATGCATAAAAATGACTTGTTTTGACTCTACTCTTACTTCTTTATTCTCTCATTAAGGGAGGATAAAATATTAAGGGAGAAACAAAGTTATAAAGTGCAACATTCATCAGTCAAACTTTGTAGAGCCCAGGAGCTTTTTATACAATTTAGATTTGATTGTTGTTGAACAGTTTCTGTAAATACTTGAAAATGAAAACACATCACAATATACAATATTATCAAAGTTCAAGAAAATTGGATCTTGTCTCTAAGCTGTGGATTCCACAAAATTGTCACCCTTTACCAGCCTCAAACACACGGTTTTGACAATCGAGACTCATCTGACATCACTTTCTGACGTTTTAACTGACTTCTTATTCAGTTTGAAATCTGAAGGTAAATATTTCATTGAATTTTGAAAGACTGATCCAAAACCTTCATCCAAAAATGAATTCTAGCATTTAAATTTGATCATGTAGTTATATACAAATGTCCAGTTTGTCTAATCACACATTAGATAATTATAGATAAGTTTATACAGTTGAAAGCATATCATCAAAACCTCAAATGTTTGACTGCTACTGTGTGTACGTATGTACAAAAATTAAATCCTCATTCATTTCATAATAAAAGTTCTTCAAAGCTAGAAAACCATGCCTACCCTGACGGCTGTGTATATTTTCACTGGCAGCACGCTTACACGCTTAGGCTTACAGTAGTTAGATTAAAGACCGTTATGCCTTAAACACATATAGCCTGCCCTTGGTCTTAATAACAGACTCAGCTGTAGGTAGCAGTCCAGGCCGCCCACCCAGCACAGCTGCTTGTATAGTCCTCGCCAGGTGTTCAGATGTGTGTGTGAGTTGATGTTTGTGTTATGGGCTCTCTGTTGATCTAGGATCAGTGGAGCAGCAATTGTGGTTGTGTGTTTGACAATAATGGTAAACGTCAGAACATAAGAGGCAGTTCCTGGATCTGTGCGACAACTACATTGTCTTTCATCGCTACTGATTCTGATCAGCTCCTTGCACTCTGTTATTATTGCGAGGCCTCACAACCTATGAGGAAGAAGCTCTGCTTAGCTGTCATCAGCATGGCTGTGTTTTACTCTCAACATGATTTCTTTTCACCCACTGTAAAGAAAAAAATAAATGTAACCTTGTGTTGGTGGAAAGCTTGGCTCATTTGGACTAAAGTAGGGCAATGGGTACTTGTGTCATCAGGCAGTGAGACAAAAGTGCCATGCAGTCTACGTGGCACAAATCCGAAAAGGATGGCCGCCTCCAGTGATAACAAAATTCTGCATCATCTACTCTATGACAGTGGAATATATAGCAGAGAGGTCTTTCTAAAATCCAGTTTCACTAACCAAACATGTTATGCAAGGAAACATCATGACTCCTCCTCTCTTTCTCTTCCTCACTGTTTCTGCCCGATCTAAGCAATGCTTTACTTGTTCTCTGTGCCTAGGGCAGTGTGTCCCAAGCTGATGTGACCAGACCATGTCCTTCTGACATAAACTTATCCCAGGCCTCAGGGAACATCACAGATGACCCATGCATGAACTCTGGAAAAGGAACAAAACATACCATCATGTGCAGATGCCTGACTAGAAGTTAAATGGAGTTAAATGCTGAGACACACGCCTTTTACTTAAGGCTCTTACCTAAAAAATGGAAAGAGCAATTATAAACTACTTCATGCAAGTGCTCAGATTATATAATTATAGATTATACATTGGTATCCTGGGCCATTGTAAAGTAAGGGACCAGAATGATTTAGGGGCCCCCTATGATTGACACATGGAAAAACTGGACAAAACAAACAACAACAAAATAATTAACCATTAATTCATGTTGTAAACATGCTGCTTCTTACAGCTAGAACACAATACTCTTTAGAGCAAGTTTTTCAAGTGGGAGATTAAGCATTTTGAATGTGGAAGTAATTTTTTGAATTATTGTGTGGGTGGGCTGATTTATTTATTTATTTATTTTTGCTTCAACCATAAGTCTAGACTACAATTAAGCTATACTATCTAACTAAAGCTACTAGTGTACATGTAATAGGATTGCTCATAGAGGGGATTCCCAATGCATTTAATGCATGCTTTGACAGAAAACTGAAGGATGTAAATGTACCACTGTTACAAAATTCAGAGGCTGAGAAATGAATTTATCTGTTCATCCATCTTCAATAACCACTTTCTCCTGTTTCAGAGCCATGGTGGATCCAGACACTATCCTGGGAACACTGGGTGCAAGGCTGGATAAGACTCACTTTCATTGACACTTAGGGGAATTTTAGAGTAGTTAATTCACCTACCGATGTGTTTTTGGGAGGTGGGAGGAAACCGGAGTATACAGAGGAAACTCTCACAGCCACTTGAGAGACATGAGAACTGGAAACTACACACAAACAGTAACTGGAGGTCAGAATCAAACCCTGGATCCTGGAGCTGTGAGGCAAGAACACTTCCTGAGATTTTTAATATTGTGTTTTAAGTTTTATGCTGGCCTGCACTTTAAGGCAGATATCTTAACCCATGGTGGTGCCACTTAAAAATCATTAGTGTGGGAATAGTATAATAGGCTGAATAGTGCATTAAGATCCTGCAGTGGATTATCCACCCTAATTTGATGACTTTTTTCAGCCTGAGTTTACCAAGTGCTAGCTTTGTTAACTACAAGGCTATATCTGCCCAGATCTACCAATAAAATCAAGGTTAATCATCTGTGGCTGTAGTGGTTGCATTCAACAATGTGATGACTGTGCAGATGGTGTAGCTGTCCTGTTATTGGGTGTGCCTTAGTTCAGAGCTAGTCCTGATCCACAGGCATACAATCTCGAATACTGGTCTCAATTCTCTCCCTTTCCATCCACCAAGCTGTAAGACGCGAAATAACTTGATAAGGTGAAACCAGACACCACCTCAACAGGATCTGCAGAGGCGCCTGAGAGGACACACTTCCCCCAACCCTGATATGAGATCAGAGAGTAGATATGGAGCAGTGGAATAAATGGATTGTGAAACCTGATACTGCTTTTTGCCTGCTTGAACACAGGGGTAGCATAACACATGAACAAACCAAAAATGTAACAGAAAATCAGAAAACGCAACAACAAAAACAAAAACACAACAAATTCAACACATCAGCATGAACTTAAAATGCAAAAGGGTAGGTCCTTATTGAACACCACATGCTTATTGAAGAGTGTGTCACTCTGTGACAATGTGGACCTACCATTTATGTTGTGAGATAATGCTGTTCTGTTATTGAATTTGCTGTGGTGTTTGGTTTTCTTGTTGTGTTTTTGGAAGTGCTGTTGTTTTTTTGGTTTGTTAATGTATTTTGTACTTATGGGTCACCATATCATTGTGAGCAAAGTCACAGCTGAATGGAGACTGAGTGTGAAATCTGTCCTGTCTTTTACTACATTTAATACCACAATACTACATGAAGAGGCTCCAAACAGGAGCTGGTCTTTACACCTCAGCAATATATAGAAACTGCGAATTGAGAAGTGATCAGGAGAGACATCCTTGTAATACTGGATAGAACTGCTTAGATCGCCTGAGGCGGTACACAGAGATAACTCCAGGTGTTGCTAATGAAATATTCGAAATATTTGTGCGTCAAACCTCAGTGTTGAGATGATAAAAGCGTCTTTCGCCCTTTTTGGCACTTATTTCTGCTGCCCGATTCACAAATACTTGACTTATTGCAGTACAAGTGGTTGATAAGTGTGAGGTAATGGCACACAAGCTAGAGCTTGTACTTGTGTAGCTTGTACGGTGTTTTGATGTATAATCTAACAGCTTCAACGCTTAGGCTGGTACATCACATAGTTTCTTGGATCTGATGTAATACAAGCCATACACCTTTGGGTACAGTGAGATTTAGTTTAAGGACTAATAACCCATTTTCCCTTCTGTCTCCTTATTCTGTCTACACTTATTTGATTCGCTCAACAGGGTGACTAAGGCCAATTTCCTCCCAGCCTTCTGACCATGTCTAATAGGCTTTCCTCTCTGCTTCAGGAACCACACATAAGCTCATGCAAAAGGCTGTCTGAATAACTCATGAAGTGCCCACAAAAAGGAATCAATGGACTCATTGTGCATATTTTTCTCACAGTAAAGTTGACTTTACCTTTTACTGTGTTTTTTTTTTGCAAGATTGAATTAGGTTAATGAGAAAAGTTTTGAAGGCTGAACTCTTAAAGTTTGTAGAAGAATGTTATGAGAGAGAGAGAGAGAGAGAGAGAGAGAGAGAGTTCAGTGGGAGGGGCAGGCAGTTGTTTATTTGAGGAAAGGTGACGGAGTATCAGGAGTCAGTTCCTCAGATTGGCACAGAGGAAGGACTAAAGTTCCAGTAGACTGGGATACACAGGAGACCTCAGACCTCACTCTGAACTGTACATTTATGTTTTTTTAGGGATGTCTTTACATACACTTTAAAATAAGAATTCCCTTAGGGTTCTTTGGGTTGTTAATGGTTCTAGCTTTCTAAATGGGTTTCTGTTGTATGGTTCTCTGAAGATCTTTTCAGATCTCCACCAGAGGGACAAACCTGCAGCTTAAAAGACTCTAACTTGGCAGATATGTTGTTCAGTTTGGGTTGTAAATTCTTCGGACTATCACTGATCTACACTGAATGTTGCTGGTATATGATATTAAAAGATGCCGTAGAATTACACTCTCCGTGGGTTCCTTATATGGTTAATGGTTACAGCATTATAAAATGTTATACTTGGAACCATTTATGAAAGGGAAACTCCCTGTTGTAGACTTATACACAGAGCCATTAAAGGTTCCCCTAGGACAAACCAAAGAGCCCTTACTTTTACTGTGCTAGAATCTTGTTTAGTGTGTACCTTGTATGTTACATGCTTCCAAGTTCTGTATGTATTGATATAATATCAAAGACTAATACATTTCAAATATTCATCAAGTACAATGTGACCCAGAACAAACTGACAGAAGGCTTGGTGTAGACATAAATAGACCTCTATCACTATCCCTTTGGGCTTCAGAGTGCTGCAGCTGTATACGAATTCACTCAGTTGTCTGAAGATTGTTGTTGAATTCTCAATTCTGGTTAGTCAGAAGATATTGATTTTTTTTTTTCTTCTAACAGCAGCTCTTACAGTAGTTCTGGCTACAAAGGTTTATTTAGCTTTATTTGTTCTAATATGTTATTGCTTGCACATGGACTTGAAGAGAGAAAAAAGTTGGGTGAAGGAATGAGTGTTTATAGCTGTTATAGCTGCTAAACAGCTGTTTTGACAAAAGAAGAATGTATTGAAATCATTCTCATGACTGGTTCAGGAAGCTGTTGCAAGGTTGCGATGGAAACATGGCAAAATTATTAACAAATTCAAAACGTGATAACATTCTACAACATAACTTTAAAGAGATTTTTTTTAAAAAATGAGATGTTTAATAAAAAAATGTAGTTACTGGCAAATTGCTGTGATATAACAGGATTAAAACTCTTCAAGATATGCTGATATTGGAAAATAATAAACTCTGAGTGCCTCACACCACCTCGTCATTGATTATTTTCCTATAATGGCACAACCCATCATGTTTAATTTCTCACATTGAGCAGTAATGTTTCCTTCCATGTGCGTATAGCTGTGTTATGATAAGAAGCAGCTACAAAAAGATGTGGTGGGTTCATAAGTCACAGAAGATGCTTGTTAGCCTCACACAGATTGGTGAAATAGGGGAGTTTTGTTGTGCGATATAAGGACGCTTAGGTAATTGGAGGGGAGTTGGCTATGTGTAGACTGGAAGAAAGATTGGCTAAAAATAAACATATACATTTCGTAACTGTTAATAGAAATAGATATAAAATATAATAGTAAATACAACGGTTATGTGCTAGAGGAGACTTGTGGATAGAAATTGTGATACCACTTCAACAGTGCAGGGGTATCATATTAAAGCCCTAGAGAGCCACAGCACAGTAGAGTTTAGTAACACACCGTATACAAATCATCAGCTAATTACCAAGACCTCCACTGGCTGAATTTGGAGAACACAATTCTTTGTAAGTATGTGGCCTTCAAGTTTAGCACAATCCTGCTACGTATAGATGTCCAGAAAAACTCTAGAAAGTAGAAAACCTGAAATACACCACACCATTCATCCTCATGCTTTAACATATAGCCACTCTTTCATTTTTCAGTCTCTTCCATTTTCACTGAATGGAAAAGAAGGGCATCGGATTTCAGTGAGCTAAGGGCATACCGGATGATGAGGCAACAAATTTTAAAGGCAGCGGCATCATGGTTCAGATGTTCATGTGTGATATAAGATTTCACAACTGTCCCTGTAATTCCTGGAAATGTACTATTTTGTGACCTTGCAATATCAAATAAATTACTCAAATGAAAGTGAGAAGATTTTAGTGAACCATGTTAAGTACAATACTGTTTCCATTTGAGAATGTTTTGGTAAATTATTCAGCAAACTAATTGTGTCTGCAACCTACACAATCTCCTGATCTCTCACAGCAGAGCAGTATACAGTATGTAGATATTAATATCTAGAGTTCTGAAGAATGATCACATCTGTCTCTTGGCCATATTTCCCTGCTACATGCTCATGCACATAGTGGCAAATTAATTATTAATTTAAAAAAAATGCTAAGTAACTGGAGGAAGAGCATTTTTCTTGGCATTTCTACTGATATGATTTTTCTTATTGAAATCATTCTCATGGCTCAGTCAGGAAGCTGGTGCAAGGTACAAATTCAAAAAGACTGGAAGTGTTGTGGACCAACCGAGAAGTAGACATCCACGAACATCCACTGACAAAGGCACAACCTTTTGAGACTTTTGGGACACCCTGTATTGTGTTGGTAATCAACAGTATGTAGAGTTTGATGGAAGATGTCATACTTTTCTAAATGTATTTACTTTAAATGTTCATACTGACTGTTGTTTAAGATAGAAATATATGGTACAAAATATTCCTCATCTATTTGTCATCGAGTTGCCTGTTACACAAGAACACATACATACACACACACGCGCACACACACACACACACACACACACATACACACACACATACACACACACATACACACACACACACACACACACACACAATCTGCATTCTGCAAAATGACCAAATATGAAAATCAATCTATCCAATGATACACTGCAAAACAACTGAAAGCATATACGTCATACAATGCAATGATATCACCAAACTAACCTAGACCCAATCTCATCCCTGTTACCATCAAACAGACCTGTTTCTGTCCCACAGGTTTTGACCTGATACTTTTTACTCTCACCCACAAAATCATGACCAAAGCTGTCCCATCCCTCTAATGTATAAGCCCACCCACAATTCCCTGACCCTGGACAACTCTACCATAAGTGAAGACGTCCTCCACCTCCTCACGCATCAGTTCAGTAAACTCATCCTCTGTGATGTCAGCCAAGGCCATCCCTTCTCAAGTTTTCACCTTCGCTTACAGTCCTCGTCTTAATCCGGTGCTTGATATCAATCAGAGCCTGAGCAGAGAGCCAAGGACTGCACCGTGCTTCTGCTCTCCACACAAGGGTGTGTGTGAATGTGTGAGAGTGAGAGAGAGAGAGAGCCCACACCACCCAGGCCAGCTTTTCAACAGCAGGATGATTTCATAATCTAACGTGTGTTTGCACAGTGGGAAGAAGTGCAGAGCAAACTTTAAGCGGGTGTGTGTGGGTGAGGATGTGTGTTGAGTGCAGGATGAAGGACTGTGAGTCTACCAAACTATGATCATGAAAAAGCTAAATGAGCATGTTCTGCTTCAGCAGAGATTGGCTAAAGGTGAGAATTTGCTCGAGGCATTTGTAATAGACTACAGTAAAAGAAACACTATTATGAAACTTTACAGAAGTTAATTATTCAAGATAATTATTATCAATATTATCAAAAATACATGAATACATCCAGTAAATATTTTTTTTTTAGAAACCCTTGTCTGAAATATCTTACAATCATATTCCAAATACCCAGAAGACATAGTTACATATTATTATTATTATTATTATTATTATTATTATTCATGCATCCATCCAGTTTCTGTACTACTTATAGTACAGAAGAAAGGGAGGAAACCCTTGAAGCACGAGGAGAACATGCAAGCTCCGTACACACAGGGAGAAAGCGGGATTCGAACCCCCAACCCTGGAGGTGTGAGGTAACTATGCTAACCACTAATTGAGAGAATAATGATTATGTTTTTATAAAGATGGATTGATAAAAAAAAAAAAACTCTTTGAGATATATAATTGATCAAAATTGTATTAGATTGACTTATGGCAGTTTATGAGCGAATACTAGGCTATAGAAATGATAACGTATTGGAATGAGAGCATTAGTATGCACTTTAACTGAATTCTCACTTCTGATTGGTCAAAAGCTGTTGATGAATTTTCCATAAATCAAAAATTTATATTAATGCCCTCATATATTAATGTTATAATTTGTATAGTAACAGCTCATACAATGGATTAGTATGGCAGACCTTCCACACAAACAAATTCAAAATGTGTGTAATTTTATTTATATACTGAAGTTACTACAGAGAAGTCATTTAATTACCATTTGTGGAAGGAGTCTCGAATATCACCGCTTTATAGCAGTTAGAGGTAAGACTGCTCCTTTAATGAGTGAGGGCTTTTGTACTTTGTGGCTTCTGGCCAGTATGACAATCATCGTATTTAATTCTAGAAAAAAGAGAGGCTGAAACCAGAAAAAAGGGAGCGACCATTCATAGCTGCTATAACAAAAGTGATAACAAGAACTTACTTGTTTTGCAGAGGTTCCACAACATTAAATGTGGCTATAAATGGATAAAAATACATGTTCTTTAAGAAATACATTGTTAGCATTGGTAAATTACTGTAGTATATGAGGAATGAAACACTTTGGGATGTACTGCTGTAGGGAAATAATAATAATTTCTATGAATTACAGCATTTCATTATTAATTATTTTCCTATAACAGCACAATCTGTCATGTATTATTCCTTACATAATTGACCCATTTAATGACCCATTTAAAACAAATTAACCATTTAATTTTACTAGTCACTGTGACCTAATTTTAGTTTGAGTTTTTAAAGCAGGTTATAAAAGACTTGATGTCTGTATTACTGAAAAATGAAATGATTGGTTGTCTGGATTTCAGAAAAATGTTTTTATAAATTGACGAAACGTAAACTGGTCACAGTTTGACCCAACTTCATCTGTACGAATAAAAAAAATACATAGTGCGGTGACTTAGTTCACACACAGGCCTTTACTCATTTTACACAGTGAATTCAAACAGAGAAAGGTGACATGCAGTCAGGTGAAAAAATAAGAACACCCCATGGAAATTGTCAGCTTTTTTTTGTTGACATATTTGGACAAGCAAACATTTGATCTTCTTTGAAACAGTGCCTATTAATAAAGGTGATACACTCTATCAAATGACACATACAGTTGATTCCACGATTTAAATGAACAAAAAACAGACCAGTCATATGGAAAAAGTAAGTACACCCCTACATTCATCACACCTTCAAATCCATAAAATTAGAATCAGGTTTTCAGGATTGGGTGCCAGTGATTAGAACCTGCTTAGGGAGTGCAGATGGAACCAGTCTTATTTATACCCTTCTCATATCTAGTGCCTGGTGTTCCCTTTGCTATTGAGGTGTGTGGTGCCATCATGTCAAGATCTAAAGAGCTCTGTAAGGCCCTCAGTAAAAAGATTGTGGATGCCTATGAGTCTGGCAAGGGATTTAAAAAGACCTCCAAATTATTTGAAATACATTCCACTGTAAAGAAAATCATCTACAAACGGTGAAGATTTCAAACGACTGCCAATTTGTCCAGGACTGGTTGTCCCAGCAAATTCACCTAAGAGCAGACTGTCTGATGTGAAAAAAAGTATCCAAGAACCCCAAAATTTCATCACAGGATCTGCTGGTAAGTCTTGCAGCTGTTGGTGTCAAAGTGCATGCTTCTACAATCAGAAAGAGATTGAACAAAATTGACCTGCATGGGAGGCGTGCCAGGAAAAAGCCTTTGCAAGACTATAGTTTGCCAATAAGCATATAGGCAAAGACCAGGCCTTTTGGAATAATGTGCTCTGGACAGACGAATCAAAGGTAGAGTTGTTTGGCCCAGACCAAAGATAGTTTTTCAGGAGAAGAACCTCATACCAACTGTGAAGCACAGTGGTGGAAATGTTATGGTTTGGGGTTGCTTCACTGCCTCAGGGACTGGACAGCTTGCAATCATTGATTCAACAATGAATTCTGCATCATATCAATGAGTGCTTGAAGATAATATCAGGCCATCTGTCTGAAAGTTGAAGTTGAATGAAAGTGGACCTTTCCGCAGGATAATGATCCTAAGAACACTAGCAAATCCACCAAGGAATGGCTCAAAAAGAAGAAATGGTGGGATATGGAATGGCCTAGTCAAAGCCCGGGTTTGAAGCCCATTGAAATGCTATGAGTGGATTATAAACGGGCAGTACATGCAAGAAAAACCTCAAACATCTTGAAACTGAAAGAATATTGAACGGAAGAGTGATCAAAAATTCTAGCAAGCCGATGTCAGAGACTGGTGGACAATTATGCAAAACACCTACAAGAAAGTATTTCTGCTAAAGGGGTCAATACTAGCTTCTGTGGCCAAGGGTGTACTTACTTTTTCCACAGAATATCTATTGATATTTCTGTTGAATAAATGATTGAAAAAGCTAATTTTCTTTGTGGTTTTATTCAAGTATATCAACTTTATTAATAGGCACTGTTTCAAAGATGATCAAATGTTTGTTTGTCCAAATATGTCAAAAAAGCCAACAATTTCCATGGGGTGTACTTATTTTTTCACATGACTATATGCCAGTCTACTGAGACAGGCTGAAATAGTAACTAGGCTACAGTGGTTTGATTTAACTCGTGTCTTATTTCCTCTGCAATTTTTGTGCACCTTCCTTAAACCCCTTTGGAATAGACCTTACAGCAATCTCATTATGAAGGGGCCAGTTCTTGCAGCTATAGACATAGCTCAGAACAGCAGTGATGCACCCCAGTGTTCACGTAAAACATTCTCCAAATAGAAAAATGAAAATAAAAGCAGATGGCAGGTACATTTATAGGCAACTTTGATAACCTGAACATATGTGTAATATACTAGTGATCTTTATATTTAACCACAAACCTCTCTCTCTCCCTCTCCCTCGCGCTCTCTCTTTCTCTCTGCACCTGGCTGTCCACATGATGTAAAAAAAATATGTGATTCATCAGACCAGGCCACCTTCTTCCATTGCTCCATGGTCCAGTTCTGATGCTCACATGCCCATTGTAAGTGCTTTCATCAGTAGACAGGGGTCAGCATGGGCACTCGGACCGGTCTGCAGCTACACAGTCCCATATGCAGCACTTGTGTGTTCTGACACCTTTCTATCATAGCCAGTATTAACTTTCTAAGCAATCTGTGCTACTGTAGCTCTCCTGTGAGATTGGACCAGATGGGCTAGCCTTTGCTCCCCAAGCACATCAATGATCCTTGGGCACCCATGTCCCTGTTGCCAGTTCACTGGTTGTCCTTCCTTGGACCACTTTTAGTAGGTACTAACCACTGTATAATGGCAACACCCCATAACATCTTTTTGGAGATGCTCTGACCCAGTCATCTAGCCATCACAATTTAGCCCTTATCAAAGTTGCTCAGATCCTTACACTTACCCATTTTCCTGCTTTCAACACATCAGCTTCAAGAAAAGTCTGTTCACTTGCTGCATAATATATCCCGCCCCTTGACAGGTGCCATTCAAACGAGATAATCAATGTTATTCACTTCACCTCTCAGTGGTTTTAATGTTATGGCTGATCCGTATATATACAGTATACTGTCTGTGTGTGTGTGTGTGTGTGTGTGTGTGTGTGTGGTCTAATTAGAGGCAGGCTAGAGGGGAGTAGTTGGAACGTAACTGGAAGGTGTTACTCAGACCCGTGTGCATAAATAATGGAGGATGGGAGGGTAACAAGAGCCCTAAGGCAGTCATGAGCTCCCACAATCTTTGAGAAAAGAAAACACATTAAATGAGCACACAGTCTCACAGTTAAGGTCTGTACTAACACATTAATGGAATACAGAATCTGTACTCAAAACATATAACACCCTGAGGCGTTCTCTCACTGTCGAGTCAACACTAAAAATACTGTATTTTGTGATATTAATCAACACGTGACAGAAAGTGAATATTATAAAAATAGCTATATTATAATTTAGTACCACATGCAATCGGAACCTTTATATGTATGCATATAGCTTTTTGTCACAACATGCATCAGCTGGTTTCAATGCAGTCACTTGGACTTTCAGAGACTGCTAGTTATGTGAAACATTAGTCATAGTACCAGTGAGAGCAACACACACACACACACACACACACACACACACACACCTGCTATTACTAACACATCCCACCCACAACAAGCTGCCCAGCATAAAAAAAAAATCAAAACCACAAACCATTACAGAGCATAAATGACTGATCACTTCTCTGATCACTGAATCACTGAATCACTTCTGACATGAAATCGGACCTGAAATGTTTGGTTTTTAAGTTTTTCTTTTCATCTATTATTATAATTAGGAGTACAGTCCACTCTGAAACTATTGCAATGGCAAGGCCAATTTATTAATTTATTTAGAAACTTTTTTGCTGTAGAATGAATACATTTGTATTTGAGATCAAAAGATGAATATGAAAAGAGAGTTTATAATTTCAGCTTTTATTTGCTGGTATTTATATGTAGATGTGTTAAATGACAGAGAACATAGCACATTTTGTATCAGGCCACCCAATTTTTAGGTGAGGAAAAATACTGGAACATTGTTGTTACCCAGGTGTGTTTAAACAACAAATAACTTTGAACATCTACTCTTGGTTTTAGCCTTCATTTTCACCTGTGAAGACTGCATTTGTTGTTAAAAGTCAACATGAAGATCAGCGAGCTGTCTATAGTAGAAAAGCAAGCCATTTTGAAGCTGAGGAAAGAGGGAAAATCAATCAGAGGCATTGCACATTGGGCATAGCCAATACAACAATTTGGAAGTATGAAAGCACTGGTATACTGAGCAATAGACACAAAAAGGCTCAGCCAAGGAAAACAACAGCAGCTGATGACAGATGACAGCTGTGAAGAAAACCCCAGTCAGTGACATCACCAATAACCTCCACAGTGCAGTAAGAATTGGAAAGCCAGACTGGAATTCACAAATAAATACAGAGATGAGCCACAAAAGTTCTGGAACCAAGAACCTCTACCAAAGTGATGGAAAGGCCAAAGTGTGGAGAAAGAAAAGATCTGCTCATGATCCAAAACATACAAGCTTATCTGTGAAACATGGTGGAGGTAGTGTCACAGCTTGGGCTTGCATGACTGTTTCTGGAACAGGTTCACTAATCTTTATTGATGCTGTAACTCATGATGATAGCAGCAGAATGAATTTAAAAGTTTACTGGAACACTTTGTCTGCCAATTTACAGAAAAATGCATCCAAATTCATCGGGAGGAACTTTATCATGCAGCAAGACAATGTTCCAAAGCACACTGCCAACACAACAGAGGACTTCAACAAGGAGAAAAGTCGAAGACCAAGTCAACCAGCAAACCTTATCAACCCAATAGAGCAGCATTTCACATCCTGAAGAAGATTCGAAAGGGAGAAACCCCCCTGAAACAAACAACGACTGAAAGAGTTTGCGGTAGAAGCCTGGAAAAGCATCACAAAAGAAAACCAACAATCTGGTGATGTCAATGAATCACAGGCTTGATGCAGTTATTGCAAGCAAGGGATATGCAACCAAATATTCAGTAGTATCTTCTCCTATACTTTTTCTCGTCTAAAAATTGGATGGTCTGATACAAAAGGTTCTATGTATTATGTTGTTCAACACATCTAGATGTAAATACCAGGCAATAAAAGCTGAAATCCTAAACTCTCGTCTCATATCCATCTTTTGATCTCAAACCCAAATTGATGTATAGCACAAACAAATGAACTGGTCTTGCTGTTCCAATAGTTTCTGAGGGGACTGTATATCTGGATAGAGAAAAATGCAGGTGCACTCAAAGCACATCTAAAACAGATGTAAATCTACTCACTCAAACCACTTCAGGAGATACGAGACACATTTTAGCCAGATGTTATATATTGTAAATATGTCCATCTCTAGAAGTTATGTTAACAACCAAAATCACTCCGGTCACAACACATAGGGTAGATGACTGCTAGAGTTGAGAAGAGTGTATCTACTGACTGCAGACCAAAGTGTCTTGGAGTCAATATACTAACTCAGAGATTTAGTTAGCTATTGTTATTTAATTAGCTTTAGCAATGAAGATAATGCACATTTATAAATATGTCTGAAATGCTGTCAGGTTAACTCATAGCAGTTATTTAATTAGTGTTAGCAGTGATGATTATTAACCTTTATAAATATGATTCAAGAATCCTCTCAGAACTCTGGTCAGGTGGGGGAGGAAACCAGAGTACCCAGAGCAAACTCCCAAAGAACAGGGAGAACATGCAAACTCCACAGACACAGGGCAGTGGTGGGATTCAAACATGCTAACCAGGCAAACAGGCAAACATGCTAACCACTAAGCCACTATGCCCATGACATAATGTTATTGATTAATATTATTTCCTCCTCATCTGTGTATATGGTGATATATTCAAAAACCAGTCCATCTTTGGTATAAAAAATGGAAACCAGGAAAATGGTGGTCCTGTCTAATGAGCTTATTTGCATATTATGTACAATAAAGCAATCAGATTTTAATTTGACTAATCAGAAACAAATTTAAGTGGAAATGCAGGTTATAGTAAAAATAACAAAAAAACAACTCAACAAGTATTGACAGATCAGGTGTAAACAGGGTCTCAGACAGGCCTTGCTCAGCAGGTGAAAAGAAAACGTGTGACTGTTCTGCAACCTTAGAAACTTGTATTTCTTTGCATACTTCCTCAAGCACAAAACTGCACTCGTGCCATTATTTCTCCATAATACCAAAGTGCTGTGGCACCCCAGGGGATCTGTCCAACATGAATACTATTCTTCACATGCACACACACACACACACACACATATACACCTGTGTTTTTGACAGCACTCCATGAACAATATATTGATGAAACCTTTCAAACGGACTGTTCCAGTCAGATAAGAAGGCTGTCTCCATCCTCAGCTCTACACAAGAGGACAATGCAGGTCAGGGTTCTGGCCACATTCTGTCCTTCAGTGCCTTCTCTGATTGTTATGAAGTACTCATAAATGATGTGTTTTTGCTCTAAGGTATTGAAAGAGGAAACACAGGAGGAAGTTGAAAGAAGCTAGAACATTGCAAAAATTCCTGCTTATTCTTTCACAACAAAAATGAACAGCCTTCCCCAGTAAGTGTTTTATGTTTGACTTTATAAAAGACTCAAATTTGAAATCAGCACTTTGACAGGCTAAGAAAGTTGAGAGTAAAGTTCAGAATCAAAAGAGCAGTTTACCTCTTTCGCCCTCTGCGATCACGCTCATTCTCTTGCTTTCACACATTTTCTCCTCTTTGCATAAACAAGGGCGAATAATTGCATGAATTGTGAAGTTTAAAATTGTGCAGGGTTTCCAAGGCAACAGCACCAAGTGTATGCTGGTAAATTTCTGCCTCGCTCGCTTATGTCAACGGGTATAACTAGAACTGACTCCTAATTATTCACTAAATCATCTTTTTAAGACTATTGACAGTCCATTTTTCTCACATCAGCTGAATAAAAGGACCTGTGTGGAGAGTTTGAGGGCCGGATTATCCTGCTGTATGACAACCTGCTTACACGTTGAAAATATACTATGTATACTAAATATATTACAAAATACTTCCTCATATATTCACCAAAATGTCAATCTATAAGTGTGTATATTTTACATCTGACATGTCATATAAGGGAGGCAGAAACGGATGCGATTGCTGAGAATCCTGTGTTTATTATGAGGTCGTAATCCACAAACAAGCAAAAGATCAGGTGATGTGTAACAGGGCAAAAACCAAAAATGCAAAAACCAAAGCAAGAGCAAGAGCAAGATCAAAACCCGAAAAGCAGTACACAATAAACGGCTTGGTAATGTCAGGTACAAAAACACTGAGCATGCGTGAGAGTGGAACTGGAGTCCTTATATATCGTGTGGCGTTCAGCTGTGTGTATTAGAAGTCAGGTAAGTGTGAACGGGACAGAGTCCATGCGTGCTGGGATGTGTGGTCCGTGTCGGCCATATTAGTAGGCCGCGGTGTGTTCTCTGTGGATGCAGGACTTGACCTGACACATGTACTGTGTCTTGTACACAGCTGTACATTTTTATGTACGTTTTGATTCCAGGTTGTCTTCACAGTTCATTTATGCACCTTAATGTTGTTCCTCTACAGTTATGTTCCTCCAGGTAAAGATAGAAATGATGAAAGGGACCAAGTGACAAGCTTTTTACTTGAATCCCCTACTTAATAGCATTTTCTAAAAATGTGGTCTGGTATATGTTCATCTATCTAACTAATCTAGACACAGCTAATGACTGAATGTCTGCCTGGGTGAACTTCCAGTCTGCTAGCTGACAGGCCATGAGGACAAACAGTTGTTAGTGTAAAGAGACATAGATAATAAGCAGCACACTGAAGCAGTAGGTTTCATTCTGACTTCTGTTTTCAGATCACAGACTCATTTCCATATCCCTGAGGAGTTTAACAAGTGTTAATCAAAGAATTATTTAAAGAATGATACACATGCATTAATCACTAGGAAAAAAAATTGAAACAACAAAAAAAAATTAGACGCTGCTCATTTGCATTGCATGACTCTTAATCGGTTTATCTGACTGGCGAGTACTTTATTATTCTTATTTTATAATATTAGATTTACAATCAGATATCATGAGCAAAATTTCTGTTTAGTGAAATATTATAAAGAAAAAAAGAACAGAATATGTAGCAGTCCTTATTTAGAGAATCAATGAGGAGCTCTGGAAAGAAAAGCCTCCTGGGTGAAGCTCTCTCATGAAGCTGGTTGAGACGATGCCAAGATTGTGTAAAGCTTCATTAGGAATAATGTGAAGTTAATTTGAAATATGACATCGTTTTAACTTGTACTTGGTGACTGATTCATTTCATAGGTGTCTTCAGTGTTATTCTGAAATAGGAGAAAAGTCGTATATTATTAAGTAGTATACACACACACACACACACACACACACACACACAGTGGCAGTGGGTGTGTGATCTGTGGTCTGCCACAGTATCCGTTCCTATAGCAGGTGACCAGAGAAAAGAGAAGTGTAATATGCAAGAGAGAACAGGGAAGATCTGTGTATCTCATCTCAAGTGACTAAGAGTAAGGTGTGGTTCAGTGGTACTAAAAGTTCAGATTTACCCAATTTCCTGCAAACATGCAGTGGTGTGTGGCCTAATGTGTAACAGGGCTGTGACAATGTTGTGTTATAATGCTGTTATCTGCTGGAAATCCCAACATGGGCACACAGACAGCAGGGCATTTATTGGAATGGGATTACACCCCAGAAGACACTGTGCCATCTTCTCGTTGCTTCTCTAATCTGCCTCATGAGCAGGTTGATAAGGAAGTAATAAAACATGAGGCGTGCGGTTATGAGAAAATAATAAACCACAGGGTGGCGTGATGCAGCCCAATGCAATGTAGAGTTGCTTATTTAGAATGACTAAAAGAACTGTACTAATAAATTATAATTATGATTATAAAGTTGCTTGTTTTTCTATTACAGTAGCTCATGAAGTGGTTTATTTCTCTTAACCAACAACAATTTACTAATATTAACATTTTTTAATAATTAAAGAACAACATGCCATACGCTTAATCCACCTATAGTCACGTTTAATGTTGTGGAACGTCTGCAAAACAAGTTTACTTCTGTCACTTACATTATAGTAGCTAATAAGTCAGTCCCTCCAACATGAAATCAAGGAAATTCCGCAATATTCTGAGGATCTTGCAACGTTTCAATATTACCGCAGATTTTCCACAGATTTGGGCCAAGACGCATCATGTGACGTCATCACAATGCGCATTCAGCCAAAACCCTATTCGATTCATGTGCGTAGAACATGAATACAGCTCAAAGGTTTCATTTACCAAAAAACATCACTGCGAAAGACTGCGCAAAACAATTTCATGCAATTGCAATTTCACCGATTCGAGTAGTTTTCCCCGAAAAATTGCACTGTAAATTTTTTAAAAAGCCAACGCAAAATCAAGCCGCAACAATCACAAAACAACTCCTGAAAAAACTGTGAAATCCTGTAAGGACTGACAAGTTAATAAGACTTGTCAAAAACTCTAAATCTTGAAAACTCTACTATGATGGAAAACCTAATATCTGACTGTTACAAATTGCCAACACTGGAGACTCCTTCCAAAAATGCTAAATAAACATCTCCTCACAGAATACTTCACCATATCAACAATTACATGTTTTTAAATCTGTTTAGGAATGAGTTCTTACTATAGAAATAATAATAATAATAATAATAATAATAATAATAATAATAATATATTAGAATGAGCACATTAATAGAAACCTGAGATTTGTCCTGCTGTCAGAGCTGCTGTTATAGAAAATGAATGATGAATACTGCATAATGTAAGATTATTCTATCATCTTGTATGTATGCTAAGCACGTTAGGAACACACTGTCTACAAACTACCGGTTTCTGTCCTAGCGTGAAGTCATTCTTATATGCAGCTCAAAATTAGACAAGAGCCTCTCTCCGGTTGATCTGCATGAGAATAGGTCTTCCCACGAATGGCTTTCACGCCTACGCATTCAGAACAGCCAACCAAGGCAGTCTGGCATTGCCCAAAGGCCCTCAATGAGTCCTGCTTCCAAAGCAAGCAGGGGACCAAAGAAAAAGCATAGTGTCCTCTGTCAAAAGGGAACTGCATGTAAAATCCTGTTTATCCATCGATGAAAAAGTGTGAGACCCCTGACGTATTGCTGTGTCATGTTTCACGCTCATGTATCAGCTCTGTGGTTGCATGGAGTGATATATGAAACAAATGGGTCATGGTCAGACTGTTATTATGGGTTTTATAGCTGCTTATAAATGACTTCTAATCTCCATTTGCTATGCAGTCCAATTTTTCTGGAACACACTACCATCAAATTGCTATTTCGAGTTTCTCACTTGTTCTCTTTTTGATTTATGAGCATGAGCTTAACGCCACTGTGTTGTTTTGCACCATGCTGTCCTGCAGGCTGTTCCTGAGGATTGACATTATTTGGAGGTCCTGGCTGGCATGACTCATTTGTGACTTTTCTCAAAGCAGATACAGAGAATTACAGCCAGCTCACTGCTGTCTGCTGAGACTCTGACTGCTAAAACACAGTTTGTCCACTAGATACCACATTGTGTTTACATGGTGAGTTTAATTATCAGTGTTGACTTTATCGCAGATTCTCAGTTATCCATGACTTTTTTGCCCTGCACCTTTCTATTTGAAGCAAAAGTGTAGCATGATTCACATCTACAGTCATCTAATGCAACACCGCTTACAACACCTTAAAGGAATATTCCGGGATCTTTAACTGCTGTGTTTGACGGGTATGTACATTTACCCCAGACAAGAACTGAGACATGTTTGCAGCTATTCAGAAAAGAACAGAAATGCACTTACTTGAAAATCACTAATAGTGGAAATCTAAGAGAAGTTGTTGTGCTAAAGACATTTTTATATTAAAAAAACAGCTTTTTGTGAGATTCTGTCAGGAATTTTTCAGTCAAAGTTTTTGGTCAATTAGGCCCTAAATCTGTGTATTTTGTCATTTCAGCGATGGAACTACTTTATTTACAGAGAAGAATTTGGATTGTGTTAGCAGTGTAGTCAACATACAGATGGGTGACACAGTAAGGGGGAAAAAAAAACAAAACATAAAGGGCCACCACTAGCCACCATAAGAAAGATGGAGCAATGAACACCATCGAGATAAGATATTCCCTCAGTTGATGTTTTGATGATGGTGGTGGACACTATCCAACATTTTGCACCACAATCTCCCATGTTCAATTGTTGAGATCTGGTGACTGCGTAGCCCATAGCTGCAGGGTCATCCTGAAAGAGACCAGTCCCATCAGGGTAGAAATGTTTCATGATAGGTTAAATGATGAGTCAGAAGAACTTCGTATTGATTTGCAGTGATGCCAGCAAAATCTCCATAGCATATCCGACCCATTGGTTTTTCCTTTAATTTGTCCCCTAACTCCTATAAAAGTGTTACATAACCAAACAGCTTATGTCTTTCCAGTATCTATAACAGCCACAGTTAAATAATTTGTTATATAGTCATATATTTTCAACATTTATTTACTAAATTCAACGATTGCCTTCCTTAAACATCCATTGTGCGTTTCAAGTAAAGATGTTTTATGATTTTATTTTGGTACAAGGAAACATGTTGAAGTTCTTGACTTAGTACATGATCCAGGACCAAGGGATTAAGACTGGGTTGAAAGCAAAGCGATCTAGAGTATTCCTTTAATAACATCAAGTATGCCTGACGGTTGACTGGCTGCAGATATTCAGTGAAGATCCCCGACTTAAATGCATTATACAGAAGCAATACACATGATAACAAGGCTTTCACTGTCACATGCCACTATTTGTGCTGCCATGTGTCTTAAAATGATGGCAAACTGCTGTGCTGCTTGTGCTAGACGCAGGCAATCAAAAGCAGCATGCTGCAGATCTGCTGGTTAAAAGAAATCTTTTTTCCAGCAGAGGCCACTGAGGCTTAGTGTCAATATGATGAATGTGTTCAAAGCACATCAGAATATCTGCCAAGAAGCTGTTGTGTTCTAGAGGCCTTGTTCTCAGCTCACTGATTACCTGTAAAAAGCTATACCTTGGATTGCTGTAATTAAAGCTACCTGTCAGAACAGTCGCTACATTATGGCTCTGACAAAAAATGTAGTAAAATACATTTTAGAAAATTTTTTTTTTTTTTTTAAATGCTGAAATATCCTGCCTGGCTCATTTCTGAAACTTCTGAAGCAGTTGTTTTTTTCGGGACTTCTTTCTGTCAAAACGAGCAAGAAATTAGAGGAATAGTAAGAGGAAATGAAAGGAAAAGAACACTGGAATGAATAAGTGGGCAGTGTAGCAGGGAGCGAGGGTGAATCACAGCACACTTCATCTCCCTGCTCTCCCCTGTGCTGTGCTCATGGTCCGGCTTTAGCACGAGAGAGGCGTGTTGCCATGGAGTGGGAAGATGTTCTGCATGCAAAGCCTGTTGAATATAGAGCAAGAGATGGAAAGCTAGAGAACATGGAGGAAATACTGTTGCATCTTTACTCTAGATTTGTCAAATCCACATATGTGTTGGCTCAGTGGTTAACAGTTTGAGCTAGTTATCAGAAGGATCTACGTTTAAATCCCAGGGCCATCAGAGAACTTCAACAACAGTGCAAACTTCAGCAGTGCAAACAAACAGCCATGAGGGTAATAAGCATGATGTTCTGAGGATATAGCCTACGCAGCATTTCTTCTAAACATATTCACTGATATTAACGATCATTCATGGGAGATCTCATTTTTAAATAAAATACACTCCAGTCTGACCACACTGTAAACGTTTCTCTTTATGACCATAAATTCAGATTTTATCATCCATCTGCAAAAGTTCCCACAGGGTGTGTCACAGCTGCAAGAGTCTGTGAGAAGTGATGAAAGTATTTAAATAACAAGCATTGCAAAAGCTTTCCTCATTTGTCTTTCATATTCTGTGAAGTTAACCATGTGCAATCATCCACTGCAAAACACTGAAATATTTTAAACTCAGAGCAACAGTGCTCATAAAGGAGCTGTGTGCTTTCCTTTCAGCTGTAAGATTTATATTAATAAATTAACTGATTAATCACTTCTGTTTTTACAGACCAGATTTCATTTTCACATAATTTGTCTATTTCGAGCTAGAGTTATGCAAGATGGCATCTAAAGTGTTAATACATAAACAAGGCTAGAAGTAACATCATACAAAAAATCCCCTCTGTGTTACAGGCCCACACAATTTCTATCTATCCATCTATCTATCTATCTATCTATCTATCTATTTATTTATGTCAGTACAATTCTGGCAGTGAGTTGAATGATTATCTGAACTGTGTTAGGCTGGTACTGTAAACCCTCCCTGACAGAGAACTGCAGTGAAGCCACCTAGTGGTCATTTCAAATAAACAGCACTACTATGCACCTATAAATTATATGTAGAACTAAAGTACATTCATCAAACATCAATTCTAAAATATTTCAATAGCAAAACAAATCAATCCTTTTTTAGATATAGTTCTGCTTGTGCACCTTTGGCACAAGCACCAGGTCTGTGGGTGGACAGCTGCAGCCTCCCTGCTGTTTCAATGCAATGCAATCGAGGCACTGATTGGAGCAGTAATGAGCTGCTGACTGATTACAGACAGACACGGCACCCAGCTAAGAATAGCACCTTTCCTCCCCTGTCAGTCTTTAATACAGGGTTAGCTGAAGAGAAACAGAGCTGGAAGTCCTGCTTCGTCACTTTGCTGGATTGCAAACAGCGTTTCAGAATTTACTGACTGGGATTAGTTGAGTTAATTATTATCATTCAGCTATTACATGATTATCAACAGTTTCATTAATTCATCTTCAGCAACCATTTTTCCTAGTTAAGATCTCGGTGGATCCAAAGCGTATACTAGGAACACTGGATGTGAGGCTGGAATACACCCTGGATGGGATGCCAGTATAGTTCCATACACACGCATTCACACCTAGGGGCAGATTAGACAGTCCACCTTTTGGGAGGTAGAAGGAAGAATGGAGAACCAGCAGGAAAACCATTCAGAAGAACATGCAAGGAAAATCCATGTAGAGAGTAACCCCATGCTCAGGATCAAACTGGGATTGCTGAAGTTTTGTTGCTAACTGCTGCACCACCATTCCACCTGCTCAGCAACAGAATCGTTATATAATTATATGGTAAAACATGGTCAAATTATGATATATAATGATACAATGATATAGTGTTTGTTCTCTCATTTTGGCCTACAAAGGAGGCGGTAATCAATTTCTAACAAATCACTCCAATTAGGTATTTCTCTGTGGATGGTCTGATGCACCTTACCAGAGGACTGGACAGCAAAAAAGGCATCTTAGGCACTGATATGAGATCAATAAACCATTTTGATCTCCCAGTCACCACTTGGGAGGAAAGTGAAGTTCAAAGCAGCAGTCTCAGTGCATTTTGTTATTGCAGAAGGAAGCCATGGGCTCTGATAATCCTTTCTTTATCAAAGGAACTCGTGGGGGTTACCAGGCTGGAGGTTAAGACAGCAGAGAATTGGGAGATTTGGCCTCATCCCTCACTCACCTAAGGTGGGGAGGATCAAGCCCACACTGCCTTTTGTTCAGCTGGAAAGAAAAAGAAACCTCTCCCCTACATCTGTGAAGCAGACAACCCAGACCCACTCATCACCAAGATGAAGAAAGGTTTTGAAATTAAAAAAGCCCCCAAGCATGTGTGCTGCTTCATCCTTCAATAATTATTTTATATAGGTGGTGTGGGATTCAATTTGGAGGCCTTCATGCTTCCTTTATACACAAAGAAACGGTCTTTGTGTCTGTACTGCAGATGTACAACTGATGAGATCAACCATTGAAAAAAAAATTTAACTGAATGTGTGAAGAGCTCTGTAGATTCTGCGATTCAACATTCAAACTGTCGCAAACATTGCAAAACCTTAGCCAGTACAGAAACCCTAAACAGCAAACTAGAATTAGGGTTAATATTGGCCAAAAATAAATTCTCTCCAACTGGCTTCAAAAGGCCCATAAAAATAACACAGGATCGTGGAATGAACAGCAACTGTTTTACTAGACCTGTAAGGTATTTGGCTGACGATACAGAATAAAAATTCTCTGATCAGCAGCTATGGGGGTAAATGGAAGGACATTTTTTTTGGCTAAAATAAATTAGCCATGCTCAGGGTTTGTGGGGCCTCTGCTGTCAGTGACTGTTTTAAATTCTGCTGATGAGCTCCGGCTAAATCTTTTCTGTCATATGTAAAACAGGATTTCATCACTGAGTGGGAGGATTGTGAAAATACAGACTCTGAATCAGTTTGACATGCATGTGGAAAGATTCAGTGCTAAGGCATAATTAGCATTTCATGTCCCACTTAATACACTGCTGATTAATTTCATACATTTGTGTGTATCCATGGTGGCTTCACACCAAACCATTAGGGCTCTGAACAATCACAGGGTGAGAGGCAAGATAAGAAAAAGCATATTCAAGCAGACTAAAGCACATTTTGATCAACATGATTGTTGTACTTTGGGTTCGTGTGGTGAGAATAATAAACACATGAGAGTGAGCTGTGTCGAACTACAACATAATGGAACTTTACTTCCAATAAGCACATACATACACACATACATGTCCAGCAGGTCAAGAACACGCCCCCAATCACATGACATCCACTAGCATACATATATACTAGTATACATATACTACAATCATTTTTGTTTTTTACCAAATTTGTCATCCACACATATTTTAGAGTAGACAAATACAGTGCTCCATAATCATACTGCTTAACTGAATTTTATTTAAAAAAGAAACATTAAAAAAAAACACCAAAACCAACAGCACACATTGTACGTGTACTCTACATTACATTAATAAATGTGGACAAAGTAAGCCACCTACTGGATGCGTTCTCTTTTCTGAGCCTCTATAAGCTCCCATCAGTATTAGAGTTCACTCATCTGTTTTTCCTGTAAGAACCAGCCAAATGTCCCCAAAAGGTCCAAACTGTCAGATGTTCCTATTCTTGTGAGTATACCAAGATATAAAACATGCCCTGCACCCATGCTTTCCTCGTTGTGCTGACTGCTGATCTAGATGACTACTTAAGAAGCAGCATTAGGATTTCTTCAACACACTGGCACTGCAAAAATGCAGTCTGTATGTCAGCGATTTGTTGGCAGACTTTTTCGCCACACCGTTCCTGCTGAATCTGTATCTACGGAAAGATCTGGTGTAATGAAGACAGGATTGAGAACGTTGCACTTTGCCTGCACATCCTATGTAAAAGTGGTTTATAGTATTTAAGTGTTTCTAAACCTAAAATAATCAGATCATACGATAATTTCAATGAGGGGTGTGACAGTGATGCATCAAATCAGTGTGGCAGTCTTAAAGCTCTAATGTCCCTGGTTCAATTCTGAGCTCAGGTTACTGACCGGGTGAATTTTTGCACACTCACACTCTCCATGTCCATGTGTGGTTTCCTTGGAGTTCTCTGATTTACTCCAACCTCCCAAATTGCCCCTAAGGGTGAATGAGTGTGGGGCATTCAGGGTATATTCCACCTCACCTCTCCTGGGATAAACTCTGGCTCTACTGCAACTCTGACCAGGGAAAGCAGTTATGATGAATAAATGAATGAATTTATACTTACCCGTAAAAATCAACTCATACTTGTAGTAGGCATGGTTTTGGGGAAGGGAAAGCCTTGTCAATGTTTTCCCGATGCATGCAGAAGAGGGCTATAGTAATGACAAACTGCTTCTCTAAAGCACAATGATGAAGCCTAGCCTACTGCAGGTAGTGATAAGGATATTGCCATGATTCTATTCCAATTAAATTTGCAACATATCAGATATTCAATTAGTCCTGTGCACTAAAAGTCTATGAACATATTGTGTTCACCAATTGGTTTAACACTAATCAGTACAGCACAGATTCATTTACTGTTTGCTCCAGTGGGTATAAATTTTCTGGCATTAACCAGACTGGCCGAGACCCCCTATGATTGACTAACCAGGATGACGTGGAACACTGAGTCACTTCATCACATCAAAGCAAACCTGGCAGATAGCCAATCAGCACGCTGCCTGGGTCGGCATCTGAGCAACACCTGATCCCACACTCTCATGCTGCTTATCGCAGAAGAGGCACTCCAGCGTAAACCTACAATATACATATTGGTAGCCTAGACGTAAGTATAAGTATACACAGAGTCCTTAAACAACCATTATGTAGAAATCATGATCAAGGAAGTAACCTACAGAACTTATTACAGGGGGCTGAAATACAGAAACACTAGAACATTGGTGCTGTTGCATAACAGCCCATTTCCAGAGTTTCAGCATCGCTCTTCTGCTCATTATAGAGAATGAAGAGAAAGGAAATAAAGAAATCTAGAAAAGCTTTATGACCAGTTTTCCTCTCTCATACTCACTGTTGAACTCCCTGCGATGGGCCCGTGCCCTCCATGGCCGGTTGTGGATCCAGCGTAGCCGTCGAGGCAGTTCCATGGCCTCGCGCCAGCATCCATCCACAGGAACTCATCCAGTTAACGTCCACCTTAACGTGTCCACTTTCTCACACTGAACTCATGACTACAGGCACAACTGGACAATCTCTGGATCCTCTATGTCCTTGTTTTAAAGATGGAAAAATGGAGAAGCTTCTCCAATGTGATTCTAATTGTTGCAATAGTGGCTCTGGTTGCTGTCTCTTGTATCCTTGGGTCTGTTAGTGTTACCTCAGCGTTATATTTTATGCATGAGTCAGGAGAAACAAACTCCCCATACGGCTCAGTGAACCACAGGCTGCCTCGACCCAGTGAGGAGCGCCTATTCACGGCCAGGAAGGAGGACAGACACACACATACAAACACACAGTGTAACGTGATGCCATAAAGTCACAAAGAAGCGAACACATTCACACAAGCGCGCAAATTAACTTGTATGTGTCTATACTTTAAAACTAGTTTTAGATCTCAGCAGGCTTACTCAGACTGATCTCAATATTATCAAGTGTCAGAAAGGTATACATGAAGATTCGCCTATAAGACGTAAATAGAATTTACTTACATGCCCAAACAAGCAAGGCATTTGAAACAACATCTTCCCACAACAAGAAGTGTCAAACCTAAGTCGATGGCAATCATAAAGCAAACCAACTTGAGGCATTGAATACTCAAGTTGTGCAGAAGCACCCTCCAGTGGATGTTCCTCTTCATCACACAAAGTAAAAATTTCATTTTTAATGTTGGGTTTTTTTTTTTTTTTTTTTTTTTTTTTAAATAAAAAAAAAATAATAATAAAAATAAAAAAAATTAAAAAAAAAAAAAAAAAAAAGCATAGATGCAAAATGCTTATGAACAAGACTGGCCTATGGCAGAATAGGTAAAACAGGTAAGATAATCACACCAACACCCACAAATAAATGTTCATATAGAAAGTTACCCAGAAGACAAATGTACCCTAGACAAAGCAGAAATGTGTTATACATGGATACAATATGCATATACACACTGTAACAAATGTATTGACATCACAAAAATATTCATATGTGAATAAGGTACATGTGATAATATTACAGTACTCGGGTGTGGAAACAGGACATCTCCCAAAATTTCTCTTTAAATGACATATGCCTAAAGTGTTCAAATTAAGATAATAAAACTTGCTGGTTTGCAGAAGTCGGTGCTGAGAATGTGGGCGAAAGACACAGAAAAGCAGTAACATTTCATAGAACATCTAAAATCAACAACTTTTTTTGGTTCAAGTGTGAATACAGAATACAACATACAAGAAAAACACCCAGCTTTGATAATCACATGATCTTAAATCCTATTATAATCTGAAATAGACGTGTTGTAATGAAAGATGTTCTTTAGGAACAGAACCGTAATCTTGAGCTTTGGCTAAGTACAAAAGAAACTGGAGTGCAAACAATAAAACAGCTTGTGATTTAGCCTGAGACTAGACTGCTGTGTCCTGAAATCCAGCACTAAAAGAGCTATTAATGTGTACTTGTACCATAAAGTGATCGACATATAATAATCATAACAGGTTACAGTTACCTACAAAATCTATGATTTGAAATATTGCATCTGATATTTATAGTTTCTTAACTTCAGGTATCTGTTTGCATTTTTCCGGACTGGACGTAAACTCTGCCCTGAGCTAGAACAGATGGGCTCAGCTCTGCCCCGTTCTTAGAAAGCAGCGCATGAAAACTATTACTGTAGTTTTTCCCCACAGACACATAGTGTGAAAAGAGTTTAGCATGAAACTGCTTGAATCTCTAAAACTGAATCTCAAAATGTTTCTAATGTAAACAATAAGGACTGGAGGGACTATTCTTACTAAAATGCTATGGAAATAAGCAATTATCCATTTCATGCATAGGTTGTCTGTCTATACAAAGGTCACAGGACATGAAATGCAATAATCCATGTAATCTAGACAAAAAAAAAAAAAAAAAAAAAAAAAAAAAAAAAAAAAAAAAAAAAAGCATAAATAAAATATATAATGAAACAAATTTGGCAAATATTGGAAAAAGCTCCATGTCAAAGGCCATAATGTATAGAAGCCTATAAGGCCACTGTGAAAAATGAACAAACAAACAAAAAACACCAATGAATATATAACTGTTGCCTGGATATACAAAACTCAGTGTAAGGGGGGAAAGGCCCTATCTAGTCTGGCCATCAAACAAATATAATCCTTCATTTACTTGTGCCAATGTTTTTCCAAGGCTAGCACGCATTATATCAAAGACTGCATTTAAAAAAAAAAAAAACACACACACACACACACACACACACACACACACACTATTAACAAAAAATCCTAGACATCAAAAATAGAATTTCCACAAAAATCCTGTCTCTGAAAAGACAATTGACTAAAGCTATTCTTTTTCAATGTGTGCCAAGCAACTGTATACAAACAGTAAAGAAAAATCTGCTGTAATTAAACGGCTCCATTTTTTTACTGACGAGAGAGACCGCAGTCCTGCCCACTTGCTTCCTATTGGCTCAAAAGACAAAGGCTCGCAAATACACGGGGAAAAGTTCACCTAGATAAAGTTGGCGTGGAGGAAAAGTACTTCCAGAAGCAAATTATGTTTCACATCATGCACCCTTTCTGTTTCAGGGGAATTGTTTTTTCTGATGAGCACATGCTATTCATTTGGTCTAACTGCTGTATAATCTGAAAGAAGCACCAAAGCATCATTTTCAGGTCTCTCTCTGATCACTGTAGCAAGGGGTTAAAAATCACAAATGATACAGCTAAACTAAACTTATATATATATATATATATTTATTACACACACAACTGTACTTACATAATGTTGTGCGTATTAAGTCCTATTAACCCCCTGGATCCTCCAAGTATACAGACTTGAACTGAAATAATCTAACTTGCATTTTATATATATGTAAAAAATATATTAAATGCAAATAAGCCTATTTAAAAAAAAAAAAAAAAAAAAAAAGTCAGTCTGGTTACAGTTCCCCAAATCCTGGTTCCAAGATTTGGCTGGAGCAAAATTTTCAGTTCATGGTCATTTCGATTTGCCCTCTTCAGTTAGATTGTCGAGGTCAAGGCCTGGATCTGCTACACAGCAGAAACACAACTTCTGGGTGAACAGTGAGATCTTATCTGGATGTGGAGAGAAAGATTTGTTTGAAAATTGGTTTCTGGGATTCATTTCAGTTATTACTCTAATTAAAGTAATCTGATCATACTTAAAAGGATAAGAATTCAATGGCGGTTAGGTAATTAGAGCAGATTTGGTAGTCACGCACAGCTTTATTATGACTTACTGGTAAAGCAGTACTAGGAAAACCACAACTTTTCTGCTGATGTCTTTTTAAAGTATGCTGCTATCTTAATACAACACATGATGTCTCCTCCCTTTACATGATGTTTTATTCATAAAGAAATTCCACTTTTCTCATATGAATTTTAAGACGTATTACTTGTAAGATGTAAAATTCCCTCAGCACAAATCATATGTAAGCTTTTTGCTTGTAAGAATTCAGTAAGTTCACTTGTCCCCACAAGTCAGACTTGTGATTTTTTTTTTTTCTACAGGAAAGCATGGGCAAAGAAAAAGAAAGAAACTAAGAATGACGTCTTGTCTAAGACTTTGGAAAAGGTTGCTGTTAAAAAGGTCAATATTATAACCACACTGCATTCAAATTATATTTAAAAAGAAGTCTGAATAGAACAAAGCTTCTTTGATACTTTGACACAGATAACATTACCAATTATGATATTACTGTATGTGCTTTTCACTCCCCTTTAATAAGCTACAAAGCTCGGACCTGACTAAACATAAAGTAATATGAAAGGCCTTAGGATATGTGACAATAGCCACAATAGCCTCATATTAAAACTTCATCCTGCCCAACCCTGATGCAAGCTTACCAAACATTCTGCTTAAGAAGGCAGGTCTGGAGCTGGGAGGCAGGTACATGAAGAGGTAGTAGACTGGAGCGCCGGAGAGAGCCACCGCAATGCCCACCAGAGAGTTTATAGTGTCACTGTAGAGTGGCACCACCACCAGAAACACGCTACACATGCAGTACACTATGGGGAAGAACAGGCTGAGCTACACACACACACACACACACACACACACACACAGTGTTACTAAAGAGACTATTAAATATGTAGTAAAGCAATAAGAAAGGGGGAGGATTTACCTTTACAGGACGAGGCATGTCAGGAGCCTTTATGCGCAGGTAGATCTGACTGGCAATGGACAGGCCAATGAACAGCCAGTAATTAAAGCTGAAATAATTAATGAGCTGGAACACATCTCGAACCAACAGGTAAAGCAAGCTCATGCCACTCTAAGGAAAAACACAGCTCTGTGTTAAAGAATGTGGTTGCTTGTGGATATTCACTAAAATCTTCAGACACTCACGTTGAACAGCAAGGCTGGGATTGGTGTGTAGCGCTTCACATGGATCATGGACAGAACGTTGGGCAAATGACCCTCCCGAGATGCTACGAAGAACAACCTGAAGGGGAAAAAAATGAAAATACTGAGGAATGCAATTAGAGTAGCTCCCAGCTGTAGAAGTGTCACATTATGCTTGACCTCCAAACAAACTAATCATCTAAACTCAGAAACCAAATCCTTCTTTATTCCTGAGGAAACAAAGAAATCATTATAAGAATCCTATTACAATAGATTCACAAGGATTATTAAAGGATTAATGTAGGACCATTGCTGTATGGTCATGGAAGCTTTCTCCGACTGCAGGAGTTTGCTGTACATCTGATTCAGTTATAACTGACCTGGAGGCAGCAATGATGGAGGAGTTGAGACCGCCATAGCAGGAGATGGCCACAGACAGGGGGATCAGCCAGCGTGCATAGCCAAGAACACTGTCAGCAAACGTCTGCACAAAGACAACACACACTGTTTTCACACCGACTTCAAACAAATTTATGCTACTACACCTTCAGGTCTGTTATTGCCTCATTATTTTATTTATTCGTTTATTTGCTTTTGCATTACACAAGAATCTCAGCTGAGTACATCTCAAAAACATTTAGCAAAAAAGAAAGCCCAACAAAATCACAAAGAAAGAGATGACTAACTGCCTTCGGTTCGGTGCCACACAGTCATTACCAGGCAACAGAGTCTCTCATCTCCTGTTTTGGAATAATATTGCAGAGTCTCTAGAGAGTCTGCTGCCTGAGGCTTCCTCTGCCTAACTGGATCAGTGGAACAGCAGATGTAAATGGTAAAATCCGAATTACCCTGACCAGATACTGGCAATTAGGAGCTGCTTCGTGACTTCCGGGAACCAAGAAGTTAAATGACAAGGACAGTGTGTGTATTCATTTAATCAGGATCTGCAAGCCAGTCTCTATCTAACTACTTTGTTTAATTTATGTGCCAGGAACAACTGACATATTTTTCTGATTTCATTTGACACAACCTACACTTTTGTGCAAAACAGAATGCTAATAGATTCCTCAGGTATTTGTTAACATTCTTTCGGCTATATTTTTGAAAGTGAAGGATTTGCGTTTATGCGCTAACAACATATTGAATGTAGCTTAAACTAAACACAAGTGGCACAGTGGTGCAGCGAGTAGCATTGCCACCTCACAGCTCAGGGTCCCCGGTTTACAGGGTCCTCAGGTTACTGTCTGTGCAGAGTTTTGCATGTTCACTCTGGGTCTTCATCCTGGGGAGCTTTGCTCTGTGGGTTTCCTCTGGGTTCTCTGGTTTCCAGCCACCTTCCAAAAACATGCTGGTAGGTGCATTCATTCATCTATTCATAATCAGTAACCACTTCATCTTGGTTTATCCCAGGAACACTGGGTGCAAGACAGGAGAAGTCACCCTGGATGGGATGGCATTCTATGGCAACATGCACACGCTCATTACACCTAGGGACAATTTTCTCACCTGCATGCTTTTGGGAGGAAACCAGAGAACCCAAAGGAAACCCACACGGACATGAGGAGAAAATGCAAAACTCACAAACAGTAACAACAAACAGTAACCTGGGCTCAGGATTGAACTGCGGATGCTGTGAGGCAGCAATGCAGTAGGTGTACTGGCTGGGTTAAATTCTCCCTAGGTGTAAATGAGTGTGCAGATGTGTGTGTGAGAGTGTGTGTGTGTGCATGCGTATTATGCCCTATGATGGACTAGCTTCCAGTGTTCCTAGGGCAACCCAAGAAATAGCAGTTACAGAAAATAATCAAGGGATTTGTGTTTAGTTTAATTTATTCAGGTTGCACCTGACTGTGAATGGATCTCAGTAAACATTCAGGAAAGCCTAAACAGACACATACACTACAGATGCAGTAGACCACAATATCTGTAGACGTTAGTATTCCTTTAAATCACTGCACTGAATGACGAGGTGAATCGATTTCTTCAGTGACAAACTGTGGTTATCTGCAGTAGTGATGTTATTAAATGCAGAAGACTACACTCACCACAGCCACTGCTTCACTCTGCAGTATGGTCTCTGCATCCATGACTGCGTAATAGGCTACGTTGGTAAGGAGGTAGATAACCGTGACAACGGGCATGGAGATGGCTATAGACAGTGGCAGGTTTCTAGTGAAAGATAAATACAAAAAGTCAGCTATTATCAGAATTGTGAAGGGAAATGTTTCATAATTCCTCGTTCAGTGCTCATGACCGTTCTGACCTCTCTGGGTTTTTGATCTCCTCTGTAATATAGTTTAGAGTGTCCCAGCCAGAGTATGAATACAGAGCAGCATACAGAGCCAACGCCATGTCTCCAGGATTCAGTTTAGAGTCCTTAAATGAGTCTTCAAAGTTCTTTATCTTACCTGTAACATAACACACACACACACACACGCTGTACACCCATCTATACAAAACTGAACTAGCCTACCATTATTTGTTCCTCAGTACATATTATACAGGAACACACATTTACCAAACAGAGGGGAGAAAAAAGACATTTGATGGGAATTGACAATGAGACATTTAAACTACCTTGGGCCAGGACAACCAAACCAGCAATGATGATAATGATGAGAGCCAGCACTTTTGCAACAGTAGAGATGACCTGCAGGATGGCCCCCCACTTCACCTTCATACAGTTCACAAAGGTCAGCAGAGCTGCAAAGACAGAGGGCAAAAATCAGCAAAATGTCAACTATCGGTCTCCTAATAATAAAAAAGGTTTGTCTGCATGGCAACATTTTTCAAGCAAAGTCCATGAAAGAGGAGTCACACATGAACTGATGTGAAAAATATCTAGGTTCTGGACTCATTTGCCCAGCTTGTATTAATGCGTTATGTTGCAATTAAAATGTTTTATATGGGGCATATTTCTATAAAAATCATTTTGTCCATCAAATTGCACAACCAAATATTCCATGGAATATTCTGGAAACATATGATGCAGTAAGGCTGGACAATATGGCAATACAGTATTAATATTTTGATATAACAGCATCAAGTTTTGACAATCCTGTGTTTGTCTAACCCTTGTTATAAAACTGTAAAACGTAGCTAAATTGACATTGGGTTCTTTTCATAAAAAACAACAAAACAAAAAAACAAACAAACAAAACAAACAAAAACAAACAAAATTCATAAATGATGGACAAAAATCTCTGAACCTGAAGTTCCCCTTGTTGGTGCTTTGTTAGCAAAAGTTAGAAGTTAAAATATATTTGTATCGTTACTAGAGGTCGACCAATAGTGGATTTTACCGATACTGATAAGTTGGGCAGTACCTGCCGATAACAAATTAATCAACAGATAGTTGTTTTTTTTAATGGATACTGAAGGAAAACACTCAAAGTAAAATATTGCTGAACTTTATTACAAAAATAAACAGTACTGACTGTACCATGAAAATGTACCTTATTTTTTTAATGAAATAAATATACAAATATTCATATATATATATAAAATATTAATAAGTATTAAAGTAAGTACAAAATTATATACCCAAACTAAACCAAAAAGTAACACACCAAATAACAAATAAAAATAGAGACATCCAAAATTAATTTAACAAACCACTTCAAATAACACAACAAAATTTGTTGGTGAGAGTTTTTATTTCACCTGTAGAGGCTGCTCTCATACTGTATAATGAAAGTGGACTTTTCTCGGTCGCTCCTGCAACACACACGGCCGGGAAAAACCCTGTGTGGATTTTTGCCGATAATCGTTAATTCCAGCAATCATGCATAATTAAACTTTAAAAGACTGTTAGTAGCAACAGGTGGAACAATTATGAAAAACAGATATAAAAATGTAAGAATTTGTTGATACCTGGGAAGGAATGCTGGAGGACACCACAACAAACAAACTCTGAGTCTTGTTCATAAACTACCAAGGGGAAATCTCTCAGTGACTCAGTATTGTAATGGCAAAACCTAGTCACACCCAAATATTTTCTTTTTAAGTAATCGCTAACAAAACTCTTACGCACTCCTTTCAACCCACAATAGCTTTGTGACAGGCACAGCTCACTTGTGTTAAAAACTGACTCTATTAGTTTCTACTGTGTAATTTTACATGTCATGTCACAATTTCTATACACAGTCAGCTAAATTACTGGTACTCTTTGTAAAAACGTCTAAAAGATATATATGAAAAAATGCCTTTCTGCTTAATTAGCTTAATGTCACACTGAAAATATGAAAAAAAATGAACTTTCAAATGAAATTAAACTATTCAAAGAAAACTTTAAAAATCTCTATAAATGTTTTACAAAAACATGTCACTGGGGTATAAATATGAAATTTTCCACCCAGTTTCGTCCACACTTTTTATGGGTGCAGTACCGTATAGTACAGTCCTGAACAGTAAAACTCCTGGTTTGTTTTTCTAAGCAAAAATCTTTCAAGGTTTTGTTAGAACATCTCAGATTAATGATGCACACATTTTACCAAATATGCAGCCAAGTTATAAAACTCTATTACCCCCCACCGCCCCAACACCCACCCACACACATAAATGTCATATTCTCACATGGGCCAGGGTGAAGAAACATGTAAAGGCCTCCTTATGAAACACTTTACACTCTCAGGATATGTGCTTAATGTGCTACCTAAAAATTGTTCTTATTGCTTGAACATATGCGTAACTAAACATGGACTTATGCACCTTATAAACCTTCTACGACATGCAAGACAAACGATCTAAAGTTAAGAGTGTCCTTTGGAGACTTTGACATAGTTATGACTTGAGTGTTAGATTACAAGAGTGTGGTTCAAGAAGACGGAATGTTAATGTCAAATTTAAGTACCAGCTTATACTCTCGTTCTCTATAAGGAGATGTTTGGCATTGGCTTTGACAAAGATTAACATTAAATTCCTGTTGTTGTGTTAATTACAAACTGTCACTGTCCTGCCATTTATATGTGGACACATGCGCCAAATGGAAATTCCACATTCTGGAGGTGACGTTTTAATCATTCAAACCCTAAATCACTGTGCACTGATTGTACAGAAAAGAAGCATGTATTCATATATCAACTCCTAGTTTCTTCTTGCATGCACTGGTTTGAGGAAGCCAGTCTTTCTGCATGAGAGCTGGAGGAATAATTTTTTTATTTTAATTAAAAAAAAACAACAACAAAAAAAAAAAAACCACACAGGTAAATTCAGGTCCTGACTTGGCTACACTGATTTCAAAAGGTCTGTTGAAGATTAGACTAATTGCTTTTAACTAAACACACCCTGCAGAGAATAAATGAAATCTGATTAATTACACTGCTTTCTCTACAATCTACCAACCACCTCAGACCAACACAGCCAGGCAAACACCAATATGCACATGCAGACATGCGTGCACACACTTAAAAATCTGTCACATGGTTTACTTTAGATATTTGAACATTAACACACTGTTATTCTGAACAACAATTTTGCACCTTAAACTAGGGATGTCATGAGAACCGATACTTCGGTAGCAAGTTGGTACCAACATTCTTAAAATGTGACGGCACTTGTTTTTCTGCAGGAGCGTAGGTACCTTTGGTAATGAAGGTACCGAGGTTGCAATTCTTCCGGAACTGATTGGGGAAGCAAATACGCGCAAATGTTTTAGTCAGTCCACAAAAGAAGAAGAAGTACGCCTACAAGCACACGGGAGAAACTACAGAAGTTTAGCTCCGCCCCGACTTGTTGAGAGGAAAGGTGGTATGGAATATGGCAATACTTCGCATTCGAAGTGGATGACAACAAACATATAATTGATGCTCTGAAGTCGGTGTGCAACCGATGCTATCGCTCATTTCAAACAAAGCGAGGAAACACCTCAAATTTGGCGAAGCACCTGAAAGACGGGCCCTATATTATGTTTGAGGCAGCTGGCGTTGTTGCCGTGAAACAAGCTAACGTTATGCTCCATGTAATATTTGCGATAGCCAGTTATTTGTTAGCAACGCTAACACATTGCAATGTTATAAACTACCTCCTAATGGGCCACCATGCATCACCATTCAGTCCGTGTCCTGTCAGCAAAATGTAGCCTAATGTCACTAATAATTATTCAAATGTTCATGCTTTTAATAAATCTCGTTGGCCTGCCACCATATCAGTGAATTTAAACTAACGCTTGCATTCAGAGTATAAGGGGTGTGTGTGTGTGTGTGTGTGTGTTTAGGAGTGCACTTTAGCGCTTGTATCCTCCACTGTTTTATTAGTTATTGTCAGACAGTGTTTAATAACTAAAATACACCCCCCCTCTCTTTTTGCTAGTATCAGCCAGAGGAGGATGTCCACCAGGAGTTTTTAATTTTATTTTTTAACATTTTTTAAATTTATTTATTTTTAAACCACACCGTGGTATCAACTTTGGTATGGAGTATCGTGTACTTTTGGTGCTATCGGTACCGACTACTAGATTTTTGGTATCGTGACATCCCTTCCTTAAACCCTTCTTTCTCCTTTAACACACCTTTATGAAAGAACAAACATACAAGAACTGAATTATACAATATTTTCCTTATTTTCATCATTAATTAATGATTAAAGATTAAAAATGAAAAATCTTACGAACCCAAACAAACAAAATGAAACACAACTCATCTTTGACCCAGATATATTTTTTTCTATACTTTGAAAAAGTGGCACTTGCAGTACTTTTAACTTCCATGATGCATTTTTGTACAGTTGTGGGATGGATTTTTCTGCTGTGACCAGAACTGACTCATTTTTCAGTTCTGCACCATGCAATTCATCTAAAATTATAACATAGGGAGTTTCCCTGGAGCAGCATTCAGTAGTATGAATCATCCTTTGATAGCTGACCATAACTTACCTGCGAATCTTATACACTCTGAGTAACCCAAGCTCACATATTCCCTATATAAATGTTCTATAAATGATAAAACTCACCAATGATGAGAGCTGCAATGAGACGCACAGCATGATATGGAGCTGTACAGGTCGGGTAGAACGGCTGTACCAGGTAGTTGGAGAAAGTAAGAGCGATGACTGCCTGGCATGCCGGCTCCACGATCAGCAGTGAAGTCCACAGGCGAATAAACGCCAGGAAGCTGCCGAAGGCCTCAAGGATGTAGGCATAGCTGGCACCTGACTTACGGATCGTGGTTCCGAGTTCAGCATAACAGAGGGCACCAAACACAGAGAAGATGCCACCGATAGCCCACACCACCAGCGAGAAGCCGAAGGAGCCTGTGTACTGCAGCACACCCTTTGGCGATACGAAAATGCCAGATCCGATCATATTGCCCACAATTAGACAGACTCCATGTAACAGTGAGATCTCCTGCTTCAGACGCATGGAGTTGGTAGAACCGGTGTCCACTGCTTTAGCCATGACTTCACTCTGAACACAATCTGTGGAGGACAAAGAAGCAGAAAAGGACAGAGAGGGGAAAAAAGTTGAGGGGTGGTGCCAGATGACGTGGTGCCAGACGACAAAAATCAGGATTTCTTGAGTTTCATTTATGGCTCATCATCTGTTGTCATTGGGTCAAATCTGTCAAATAAAAATAAAAGAAAAAGTCAGAAAGATTAGGAAGGCTATAAAAAGGGGATGTTCTTCCCAAAAAACAAAAAAACAAAAAAACAAAAAAAAAAAACCAAGACACGCCTTCACAGATATTTTAAGAGACACCATGCTGCTATTATTTATTGTATTTCAAATTGGTCTTTTCACAGATCTACCAACATTGGTAATGAGGAAATGAGAATATTAAAACTGAATTTTACCACAAAACCTGAACATCTGTTGGTTTTTACACTTTTACTACTGACATAAAAGGAAACAATAAAAGAAACTATTGAACTTGCCTGCCCAAATAAAACACAAGACAGTTCATAATTCTAATACCTATAAACTTAGCAAAAAAAGAAACGTCCTCTCACATTCAACTGCTTTTATTTCCAACAAATTTCTTAACATGTGTAATTATTTGTATTAACATAAAAACATTCCACAACTGAGACATAAACTGAACAACTTTCACAGACATTTGACGAACAGAAATGGAATAATGAGTCCCTGAACAAAGTGGGAGTCAATATCAAAAGTAACAGTCAGTATCTGCTTTAAGTACTACAGTGCATCTCATCCTCATGGACTGCACCAGATTTGTCAGTTCTTGCTGTGAGATGTTACTCCACTCTTCCACCAAGGCATTTGCAAGTTCGGCGGGGGGGAGGGTTCTTACATTACAGACATTGCAGTTTATTGCTCTGGACACATCTGCAGTCCTCATGCCTCCCTGCAGCAGGTCTATGGCATGTTCACGCAGGTGAGCAGGAACCCTAGACATCTTTCTTCTGGTGTATTTCAGAGTTAGTAGAAAGGTCTCTTTAGAGTCCTAATTTATTATAACTGTGACTTTAATTGACTTCCGCCTGTAAACTGTTTGTCTCTTTAGGACTGTTCCACAGGTGCATGTGCAATAATTGTTTATGGTTCATTGAACAAGCATGAAAAACATCGTTTAAACCGTTTCCAATAAAGATCTGTAAAGCTTATTTGTATTTTACAAAATGATCAAAAACTGCAAATGCTACAGCTAAACTGTAGATGTTGGCACCTCTGCATAGTAGCACCAATTTAGTATTACACATTTTCTTGAATGGGAGAATTAAAAAAAAAAAAGAAAAGAAAAGGCATTATTTGCTATGATGGCTTAGGCCTAAAATTGCTATGAGGACTTTAGCTTTAGGACTGGAATTTCCACAAACAGTTTTGCACTCAAGTCTCCATCAGTGAACAGTTGTTAACGTCAACAAAATAGACTTCATGTGAAAACTATAATGAATTTCCTGATTAAACATGTCTTACACAGTTAAAGAAGGGAATTATTTATAATTGCACTATTCGTTGAAACCCAGATGAGGATGGGTTCCCTTTTGAGTTCCTCTCAAAGATTCTTCCTCATTTTGTCTCAGGAAATATTTCCTTCCCACCGTCACCTCTAGCTTGCTCATAAGGGATATATTTATCAATTGGAAATTTATATACTGAATTTCTCTAAAGCTGCTTTGTGACAATGTCCATTGTGTGTGTTGTCTTTATACGACCCTTAGTTCCCCATCCACACCCTTGATTTAAGTTTATAATTAGCTTTTATGGTACCAACCTTTATAACATCATCCATTTCACTGTCCACTGACTGATCCTTAAAGGAAGCTGCAGCAAATACACCCTATGGTTTCTGCTCACCACTGTGTGTCACTTCTCTTCACTTCTTCTTCTCTTTAATAGTTTGTCAACTTGCCAGCAATAAACCACGCAAGTGCATTCTCTCTCTCTGATCTATTTTGTAAGCTTTCATCTATCTTCTATCAGACTTGCACAGTCAATATGTTAGCAGTACACCTGTAGATCTATGCGGGAGAAAACGTGGTACAAACAGCATCCTCATAAATACATAAATAAGCAAATAACTTCCAAAAAAAAAGTTACGTTATTTAAATATAGCCAGGAGATGTAGCTAACTAAATCTGACTATCTATCTCAAACATCTCCATAGCTTAAAAAAAAAAAAAAAAAAAAAAAAACAACAACAGGAAAGTCTACAGGTCGACTAACAAAACCAGACTCTCTGCATACTAGCTAACATGAACTCCACTAATCTTCCTGTATTTCAGGTGTAATTTCGGGAAAATACCGACGCTTACCGACTTCCTTCACACTTCCTCCAGATAATATACACTTTACACTTCATAAACATATCCCAAATAGGGTTTAAACATTTCTAAATGATGCCCAAACCACATTTAGATCGTCTACATGTGGAAACGTGACCCTGTTCACGCAAATTAGCCGGTAGTTGCTAAACCTTAGCATCAGTCAGTATTACACCCGGTTAGTAAGAGGAACATGAGCTAGCTCCTCAAGTCCAAACTGAATACACAGCTAGCAAGAGAAGCGAAACAAGTCCTTGTTGTCAGGTCTTACCTTCAAGAGAATACCCCGAGGTTTAAAAAAGAAAAAAAAGAAAAAAGAAAACCACGCTTCGTTTTCTGAAACTCCACACAGGATGTAGTAACGCGGACACACTGCAAGAGAGGGAGAGGCTTACAGATGATGAAAGAAGGCTTTCCGCCTTACACGTCATGCAGACAGAGCGCCAGCAGTGATGCTTACTACGGAGTCGATACGAGTCCAACCCGTTCAGGTGCATTGAACTCTGCCAGATTTGATTCATTTGATTCCCTTCTCAGAGGCTCCAGTGGACTGATTGTCGTGCTGTGATTTATTTTATTATGATTATGCACCGTCTGGTTATACAGTTATGTTTATGATTTACACACACACACACACACACACACACACACACACACACACACACAAAAAAA
>JANDJT010000141.1:2027980-2043220 GCA_024331685.1 Stegophilus panzeri | reverse complement strand
CACACACATATATATATGTGTGTGTGTGTGTGTGTGTGTGTTTGATATAAGTGATTTATTCACATTTATTATTTATTATATGTTATTGTTTCTATAGTAACAGCTGTTTCTACAGTGACTTGTAGAAGTCCATGCAATCTAAGTCTAAACATACTATAAATGGATTAAAACACGTTGCTTCTTAACAAAGAAAAAGCACACAATCGCTGATATGGTGTTACAAGTGTTAGTGCTTTGCAACATTCTGAGTTAAAGCTGTTAAAGATTCCTGCCATGGCAAAGTCTAATGATGGAGGACATTGTGGAACCAGTCTTTATGAAATACCCGAACATTCCACAGCATTAAATTTTACAACTGTATTTTGATCATGTGTGTGAATAGCTTGCAGTATACTCCGCATCTCTAGCTCATACAAGAAATATGTGAAAGTTATTTTGAAAAGAATTGGTATCTTCTGGATGTATGATTAAACGGTATAAATGGGGCACTCAGACTCATGTTCTTAGGAACATCTCTCTCCTCAATCGATTCAGTGGGACCATTGATTTTTTTTCAGTCATTAGACATGTTGAAATAAAGGTGATTTGAATTTTCAGTGGAGCCTACTTTCTTTGATAGAGAGAAATCTTCCACAATAAAAGTGCTAATTGTGTGAATGGCCACTTATTCTACACATGGAGTCATGGAGTCGTTCAATGCCAGTTGTGTAAGCTATCTCTTTAGGTCACTGGAACCATAGTTTATCCATAGTGCTATTTTTAACAAATGTGGCTCTATTTGCAGTTTTGCTGGCACATAATGTGTTTCATGAAATATTGTACAAGTATTGTAATATGATATTTTATGCATATTATCTACTGACACATTCACTTCAATATGATTTAGTTTACAGACGAATTATTAGTGCTAAAACCCTGGCATTTCTACATCAACAATCTTTGAAATATTTCCTTATGATCAGCAGATTAGTGAGAGGGATTGTAGAGGTGTGGATTCAGGATACACTACCTATGATCTGGACTACTGCAAAGCAAATCTGTGCACTTTCTGTTTTCAGTCAACAAAACAACCACCGCATTAAATAAATGGCAATTTATATCGCAGAAGTCAAAGTCACAAGCAATGTTTGACAAAGTCAACAATTATTAAGTATAATTGCACAATAAAATGTAGTAGTGAGCCCTTCAATTCAATTATACACTTAAAATGAAAAAGACACTTAAGTGAAGACAAAAAAAAAAAAAGATACAAATATAAACTAGACAATGAAACACAACCAAAATAAACCCCACAAAAGGTTTTGTTCAGTGTCCAGAACTGCAGACCTGAAGAATAAAAGAAATTGTTTAGTTTGTTCTTCAGGTTGTCAAATATATCTATAGTTATTAAAAGATTTCCCATCCTCATTAAGAAATATAGATAGGGATGAAACTACTCATCCTTGTATGGAATCCAAAAAGAGAGCTCTGGTTGACTTCAGGCAGGAGAACACCTTAATTACTCAGCCGTTAATGACATAGTATTTTATTTTGAGTCAAAGTTGAAGCCTGATTGTGCAAGCGCATGAAGCAGAGCAAAATGGCAGCACTGTGAAATTTTAGCAGCCTGCCATTCACACCATTCACAGCAAAATCTGCATGCGATAATGCAAACTTTAAAAGATACAACAAGCTTAAAATATAACCTCAGCACCTCTCTGAAGTTGATGGCTTATAAATTCAATTAATTATAATAAATTGGGAGTACAATACATTACAAATTGTATTGTCCCAAATTAGCCTACGCTAATATACACTAGCAATAGGGAAATGTCTAACAGACTAGTTCCCTCTTTTATTAACAGCAGTGGTCCAGAGCCCATTACTGAATTTATTGGCTCTCACACACAACTCAGGAAGGATCTCAAAATAAGCTCTGAGTTGAATTAGGACATGGACTTACTGGATATGTAAAAATAGACAGGATACCAATTTGAGACCATTAATTTAGAAGATCACATTTACCACTAATTTCTCATATAATGACTTAATGGGTAGAAAAACATCTGATTATAACATTTAAAAAAAATAATAATTCCCTGAGAAGTATAGTTGTAATATTCTTAATAAACAAATGGTAGGTGGAAAAACCTAATGCTTTTAATGCTGAATCTAAAAAATAATCATTACTATATTATCTAATTGTGTCAGCAAGCCATCTGGTGCTGTATCTGACTGAATAGCTTGAATTTGTTCACTATTTGCCTTTGGTTTGTTGTTAAAGCAAAGAATTCTGAAATTATTTCACAGTATGATAACAAATATGAAGACAAATATAGTTTCACAATAACATTCTTCATAAGCTCCTCAGTCAAGTATTGCCTCCAGCAAGCCCTGCTCTAGTGCCATAAACCATTTCGTCTTTGAATATGAACTCCAACAATGCAAATGTTCCATCTGTGACCACCTCAGATTTCACCCACAGGGTAAAACAGTCATTCCCTTACAGAGTAGTATGACGGCTTTGTTATATACCTTCACTATATTCAAATATCTGTAAACAATGTCTCTTTGGCACTGAAGAGAAAGAAATAAAGGAGCTGCATGCACTTTGCTTGCTGATAAAGGTATACCATGCAGCTGCAATCTGAGCCAGCGTGCTTCTCCTTTTACACTCCATGGCATATGAGCTCTCACACAGCCGCACAGTCATGTGGCCATGGTGGTGTGTAGTGTTCTCATCTGAGATTGCTTTAACATTACCTAGTATTGCTTAGTTTTACCCTCGGTTTATACTTGTTGTACTTACCCTGCTTGATTAAAATAATTGAAGCTATGCTTTTTAATCAAAATTTAGAATGCCAAATATTGGACGAAATGAAAAATGTAAAAATTGCCAGATGAGATGTTGCTTCAGCCCTGTGAGGAGGTGGCCCCTGTCCAGGGTGTCCCACACCTCATGCCCCAAGTTCCCTGGGATAGGCTCCAGTCTCCCGCAACACATAAGACATGTTGCTTCAGCCCTGTAAGCGGTAGAGAAAATGGATGGATGGATGGATGTTGCATCAGGTAAATGCTTTAAGTGCCTATAAGTTAATGATACAGTATGATACTATTCTGCTACAGCACTGAACTGTAAAACACATTTAATGTATTATACTGGTTCAAACAAAGTATATTGTAGAATATACTGAAATGTCTGATATTCTTTGAAATGTACTAATTGAGTCTAAACAATACACCTCTTCTTTGAATTCAGTTTGGATACATGCATGTTTTGGATTTTTTTTTTTTGATAGGTGCTCTTCATTTACATATCTTGCCTGAGAGATGTTATTCTACATGTACCAATCAAGCAAGAAAATGATTAAGGAAGTCATTGCATGTATTAATGATCTGTTTAGTTAGATAAACATAATATGTTAACAGGTTTTATAAGTAGACTACAGTTTAATTACAGTCAACTACCAGAGTTAAAACCTTATAATAAAGATTGATAGTGTAAAAATGTTCTATATCTGTATGTGTATATAACTGTTTGTTGGTCTATATGTCTAACGGTGTATTTGTCTGTCCATCATCTTGTCTGCTGGACAACTGTAGTTGTGATGAGGGGGCAACTTGTGTAATTGATGTCAGTTGGTGTCTTTTTTGGGGGTTGGGTAGGGTTTTGGTGAGATTGAATGGTGGGACGCAACTTCAACACTAAGTGAAACTGTGAAAGCAGAAAATAAACTGCTCTGGGGATGTCAGATATTGAGTATAGTATGTGTAAGGCTACTACTACCATCTTGTGGTTCGAAATAAAACTGCAGTTTAGAGCAGGGGTCCTTTTTGTTGCTATGGGCCCCTTTAACTGTAATAATAATAATAAGAAGCGAAGAATAAGAATAAGAAGAAGAAGAAGAAGAAGAAGAAGAAGAAGAAGTTTTTTAAGTAGTGATGCTTAATGTGATTTCCACCACTGTAAAAAATAAATAAATAAATAAATAGACATCATAGACCCCCTGGCTATACTTCACAGACCCCCGCTGGTCCCCAGGCCCCCAACTTGATCTCAGGAGTGCTCGTGTCAGCCACATTAAATTAGAAATTTAATGCTATATAATGTATAAAACTATATTCTTTCACGTTGGTTTTAATGATATGTCACATACACACAGTTTGAATATATACATTTCATTGTCATAAAGACATTTTGGTTTATAGTTAAAGTTTGTTTCTGAGACCAATGTAAAAAGTATGTTTAAAAATATGTTAATGTTCATGCCTGTGTATTGTACATTCATTTCTGAATCAAAATGTGTTTTTGATTTAATTAAACAAGTCAAAAGGAGCTTGGCCTGTTTGAAAAGCCTCCTGGGTGGAGCTCCCTCGTGAAGCTGGTTGAGAGGATGCCAAGAGTGTACAAAGCTTCAAAATATAACATTCTTGGAATTAGTTTCATTTCTTCCTTTCTTTTTTTAATCACTGCATAATTCCTTGCGTTACTGTAGGCTATATCAATGCATATGTTAATATGAACGTGTGTGCTTTTTGACTGCTAGTGTATGGCTCTGGCTGTACACCAGCTATTTAATTTATCATCAGCTGTTTAGTTCAGACACTACAGCTTTTATTATTCATACTACAGACACTGCTTCTTTTATTATTCATGTTAGGCCTACAGATCGAGCGATTTCATTTGTTCATTAACATGGATATTGGAACATTATTAATGTGACCCTTAATATAAATATACACTTAAATCAAACACAGTAGATATTCGGAATATGGATTACCTACATGATGGGAATGAAGGTTTTAGCAAACAGTGAAGAGTAGATTAGTTTAATGTTCGTGTGTACATCCATGACAGCCTGGAAACAGACGATAGAGAAGACATTTCTGGCGTCTTATATAGAATTCTCCGGCATGCTAAAGCAGGGGCGAGTGCGGCAGCCTTTCACTGTGGAAAGCCACATGGTTCATAAACGCTCCCAAAATTTTTCCACTTTGTACGACACACTGTTAAAAGCAGATATTAAAAACTAGGTAGGCCGATTTTTTTCAGTGTACCAAAGATAATTAAGGAAAACATTTCACATGCCATGGTTGCATAATTTTCCATCTAGTTTCTGGTTTTTTTCAGAGATAAACCTGGGAAATAGGTAGCCACCTCACAGCTTGAGGTTCAATCCGCTTGGTCAATCCTGAGTTTGAGTTCCTGTCTGTGCAGAGATTTGGATGTTCTCTGCCCATGTCCATGTGGGTTTCCTTTGGGTACTCTGGTTTCCTCCCAAACCATGGTGGATTGGCTACATAAAATTGCTCCTAGGTCTGTGTGTGCCACACATTAGACTTCAGATCTACTGTGTCTCTGACAAATAAATAGGTTGACATTATCATCAAATCATCCATTGGTGAGCCTGTCGCATTAAGCATTATTTGACCACCAGTGTTAATGGTACATTCACATTGCAAATCATGCAAATCATTTCTTTTAGCAACAGTTACCATGCCACTTTCAAAAATCTGGTCACCACCTGATAATGTTCCTTTCTCATTTGTGAATAGTGAAAAGGTTGAGAAATGCCCAACTGTGCAGGATTTTGCCTGTCTCCATAAATAAAGAATCGGTGAAGTTGGGGGAAACCTCTTACAGTTTTCATACACCTGCACTGTAAACAATTTCCTTGTATATTTACAGTAAGTTACTGGCAGCACAGTTGCCAGCAAGTTGCTGTATTTTAATTTACAGTAATTGCACTGTAATGCAATTTACAGTATACAGAACAAAACTATATAACTACAAAACAGCACTTTACTGTATTTGGTAATTTGGTCTGTTTGTACTGTATTTTATTTTACTATATTTTACTGTAAAACCTGTATTGCTGCATAATGCTAATTATTACTATTTATAATAATTACTAATTATGATATTACATAATTTTATAATATATAGGTAGTATAGTATATAAATCTACAGTTAGTAATATTGTAATACTACTTCAGAATAACATTACAAATCAAAAAGCAATCGAAACAATGTTCTTCAAAAATATTTTTATTCAGTAAATTCATTTAAACGATTAAAAACATCTTAAAACTTTAGTACTTTTACTAGTGTTTGTTACCCAGAGTACAGTGCATCAGCAATTTACAGTCCAATAAGGCATGAAAACCTTTTAGGTGTGCACGAATATAGCTGAAACAAAAACATGCACGAGAGGGGACTTTTTGTTTAAACACGGCCGTTTATCGCTCTCCTCAAACCCATCATCCTCAAGTGACAAATTGAGTATTTTTACCTCACAGACCGTCATAAAACATTCTTCTGTCAAACTCGACAGAAAGAAAATAAAACTCAGCTTGTGTAAATGCACTTGAGATTAGTCTGCGAATAAATTCATACGTATTCAGGTTGAAAAATGAGGCCTGGAGCGTTTGAGTGTTTATGGACTATTTGGCGCACCATATTGAAGCGCGCGCCCAGGGTACCGGGAGCGCGCGGCCGTGTGTTAATAATTTCGAGCTGTCGGTCTCCTCTCTCCTCCGCCTCAGAGCGCCGTTCTGCTGACTCAGTGCCTTACAGAACAGTCCCGTTTCTCCACACCGTCCGGAACTACAGCTCCTCTCCGCTAACAACAACGACAACCGCAGCCATGGCCAAAACCGCAGTCGGTAAGTTCATCTGGCTGCTTTCATAACCAGTTTTATCTTTATGAGGTTAATGATGTATAAGATGCTTCACAGGAGAGACGACACCCATGATGCACAAAATCCCCGCCTGCATGGGCTTCATCCAAAACAGCATCCTACCGTAGCCTACTATAATAATATCGAGGGAGAAAATTAATAATACGCTTAGCCTATATATTTCTAATTAATTTGATTATGCTGATGAATGTTTGGGGATGTCACCTGGATCTTTTGTGCATCACTTGCGTCAATACTGTAACTGATTTCTGAAAATATGCTTAATGCGTGCTGTCGTTATTATTTGCGAAGTGTGTGTGAAAATAAATAAATGGCTCTCAAGCCCGTTAAAATGCGTTAAATGCCGGGCTGGATGGTGCTGCACCTGCCCATCACAGGCTTCTTTCTCCAGCATGATGCAGAAGGGACCCCACCCAAGATCACGATCTCCGTTTAGGATCGACTTCAGCAGCACAATAATGGACAGCGGACTCTTAGAAAACTATACATGATCCTCGGTTCTGTTTTTATCCACCAACTCTTTTCTCAAAACGATTAAACCGGGTGCGATGCTGTCAGAAACGAATTCTCATCCTGTCGCTTCTTAATCCCCGACATGGCGAATTTGTGGAGCCACGCCGACATTTTGTTACTGACTACATCATATTTATTTGGTCACCTAGCCCTGGTTTTTATTAGACGTTGCAGCATTTGTGAAATGACATTAGTGCTGGCATCTGTCTTTTATTTTTATTAAAGCACAGGCCTGCAACCTTACAAGATGTAGGCGATGTAAGGGATTTATTCCTGAGCAGTTCTTTTCTGTTCATGTGCATGGATTTCTGCTGTCAGGAGCCAGGATTAAAGGGTGGATAGAGGGATTCATGCATGCTATCAGAGAAGAATGTCATGGAAATGTGGCCTGAAGTTGTCTCATCCTTAGACCTGTTTTTTTGCTTGTATAGATTTGGGCGAGTAGAGTGGGGCGGATCAGACGCTGGTATCATTGAGTCATGATGGGTGGATGCTGAGGCTGTGGGCCTGCTCGCTAGATTGGTTTTCATCTCACGACACCTAAAACAATAAAATATGATGATTGGGAACCACATAGTGTAGCTATAAAGTGACAATTCACCCCAAAGCAACATACTAGATATCTATAAACAAAATTAAAGGAGATGGTGAGTCCCTTGCTTTGTTAAAAAAAAAACTGTCATTGTGACCGCACTTCTAGATTATTGCATTGAAATGAGTCAATAATGCAACAATTATTTTATTTTATTTTATTTAAAAAGTGAGATACTACTTTACAGAAAATGAAGTCTACCCACCATTTGGACTTTCATAGTAAAAGTATCTATTCTCCTAATGTGTTTCTTTTATTTCATATTTTTCATGAAATACAACAGGAAAGTTTTTTTTTTTGGCTTTTTTTTTCAGGTTTATGCATAAATTCCAATTAATGAGACAGGACGTGCCAATCAGTTGCTGTAATATTTATAAGCATGTGGGTAGATCTAATTAGTTAGAGGTATATATAATTTCCACACATCTTTCTGCTTTCAGAACTGATGACATGGAAGTGAATAACAATAATAATATTATAATAATCCACCACACAAACTCGTCTAGAGAGTAGCTGCAGCGTAATACTGTAATAAATGTAGAGGTTGTAAAAAAAGAAATTGCAGAGTGCTTCTTGGTTCTCCTGTACAGCTGATGAAAGCACTTTCATCTGTAACATCCCAGAAATCCCTAGATTTTACTTTATGGTTTTAATCACAACACATCGTAATTTATTTTTGAAATAACGCTGATGATTGATGTATTATTTAACATTTAACATTGTTTATGTATTCTACATGGGTGGAACAGGGTGACAGCTGCCATCACTGAAATATGACCACAAATCACATCTCTAAGAGGCTGCATGTCATGCAGATTTAATGGATCATATATTGATTTAAATGATTATTAATAATTCATATTCAGTTAAATTAATATTAATAAATGATTAATATTAAATGATTATTAATAGGTATTTTGATCAGATCCACGATGTATTAGGAACTTTAGGTCAGTTATGAAGCTGATTATGCGTCCATTCATTTTGCATCGATGCAACTTTAATAGTATGGTAAAGGCACTCCTTAGTGTGCTATAAAAATGAATCTTTTGGAAATAACATGCACTTAATTGCATTACTCAGAAATTCCAAGAGTCATTGTCTCAGTGCTCTGTATTCATAAGTCCAGTTTTGATTCCATTTTGATTCTACAGCTCACGTTAGGTGTAAGAAATCTAATCCAAGCATGCAATTAAGCAGGATTATTTCAGGGACACAAATGTACAAGCACCTGCGTTGTTTGATGGTTATAAATGCATAGACACCTATATGTCTGACCAAATTTTTGTTTGACGTATTAGCCCTTTGGGTTTAGCTGCTGTGTTTCACAAGCTTTATAACATGCACCACTAATGTTTATGCTCAATCTGTGTTTATAGTGCCACAGGAAATATAAAACAGTATGAGCCTTCCTTCCTTTCATAATGGTTTTATGTCTGCAGGACATAGGGTGTATGTGGGGAGGGTCAGATTATTGATTACTAGACTGGCCAAGCTAATTCATTATCAAACCTGCCACACAAAGACAGCCATTTTCTTACTGGTATGGCCTTTGTGGTCACTCTTTCAATGTTGACATTATGCTCTTGATGTCACTTTGTAGATGGAACTAAATCCAAATGCATTATTTATTGCAGTCTTAGCGCACGATTACTGATCTCTCATATCTCATATCTGCACTTATTTGATCTTATTCTTTCATTAATATAAAAAAATATTTTGTGCAGTTATGACCCAGTGGTCAGAGGTATGGGTGTGGTCTGTGATGATTCGCTGATTGTTCTCTTGAAATACACTAAGTGACACTCAGTAATTATAACAGATTTTACAGAGCACAGACGTTGCGCCTGTCTGGAGTTCCCTTTTTGACCTCCTTATCAGAAGACCTAAATTAAACGCTCCATTGAACTGCCAATCATTCTCCTTTCATTCGGATTGAGACATGTAAAGAGGGATGGTGACTTCACGTGTCTGAATGCTCAGTATGCATGCTTAGTATTCTGCCACCAAACCCCCACCACTGCTCTGCTCACTCAAATGGTTCACTCTGATAATTACAAATTAGAGCTCACACACCACCAAAAGCAGACAGCTTCCATTTGCGTGCCTGTGGCCGTTAATCCCAACGGGGAGCCTCCCCTGTCTTTGTTGCTTCTGACCTCTGTTTGTTCATTGTGTTGGATTATCGTGCTGATAAGAGTGTGCAGGAGAGTCCTGGAAATGGCTGGAGCAATGAGACATTGTGCTGGGACGCCAGTGTGAAGGGAAAATAGGGTCGGATTGAAAAAAATTCTAAACTAAACACGTCAGAGGACAGATTTATCAGCTGATACTCATCTGCATGGACGATGCAGAGTTCCTGTAATGTGTAATATCAGTATCATCCTACACAGACCCACACAATTTCTAACAACTCAGCAAAACCAATGAACTACAAAGAGTCATTATGTAGGTTATCATCCTGCCAACTTGCACAATCGAATCTTAAAAAAAAAATCGCGGTGGAGTCATTTAGTTGGACGCCTGCTGAGTAAATAAATAATTTAACATACATCCAAGGAAGGAGAAGTAAGCATATGGGGAATATGCTTGTTTGAAATCCAGGACCTTTTGAAGACATCAAGCCTCTTCCTCAGCTATAAAAACTGTGCACATAATTAAAAACAATGCAGCTGCTAATTCAGCCCTCTGAGAGCCTGCTGTGATGCTGTTTTCCGTCCCAATCGAAAATGAATACCCATTTTGCATATATTGTGATATGCTGATATAAAGAGATAACAGATCTGGGCCAAGGGCTCATTTGATGTGGTGTGTTTTGCTGCAGCTTACAAAGAGAAGATGAAGGAGCTGTCCCTTGTCTCCCTCATCTGCTCCTGCTTGTACCCAGAGGCCCGGAACAAGATGATGGGCGAGTTTGAAGGTAGGAAATGAAAAAGTTATGTAAATTGTGTGTTATCAGCTAGCATTTACAGTAAATTGGTAGATGAGACATTTTAACATGTATAGCTTGGGGGTCACATGCCAACAAGAAACACTGGGGAGACATTAACGTTTTATCGAGGTCAATAAATGTCTCAAAGCTACATTAGATTGCTTTATAATGTTGTTTAATGGATACATACTGTATGTTGAACCACTTGTTATCCATCTGTATCACTGTGCTCAGACATGAAAGTCAAACCCATTAATAAGCGAGCCTCTGGACAAGCCTTCGAAGTGATCCTGAAACCACCATCCCCTACATCTGAGGGCTACAGCATCATCTCTCCTCCCAAGAAGAGGGACGTTTCTCTGGAAGACATTCAGAAGAAGCTGGAGGCAGCTGAGGACCGAAGGAAAGTGAGTGACACATCTGCTTCATCAGTGTTTATTCCAAAAATTGCTTTTTTTATGTGTGAAAATGGGAATATCTGAAGCTGCGTTCTGGACCTGAAATTTGTATTGATTTATACGAACCATCATTGAATCATTTGTTATAGCAGTTTCTGCTAAGTCATTGACCATTTTTGCTTTCTTAGTTATTGATCAGGATTTTCTGCTAGGAATTGAGTAGCCAAGCATCATTCAATTTTCTTCACATTTAATTTGTCTATATGATCTTTCTCGGTTCTTCTCCTTTTCCCCATCCCCCTCCATTTTTACTCTTCTCTTTCTGTCCGCAGTCTCAGGCGGCTCAGGTGCTAAAGGCTCTGGCTGAGAAGCGTGAGCACGAGCGTGTTGTGCTGCTCAAGGCCATGGAGGAAAACAGCAACTTCAGCAAGATGGCAGAGGAGAAACTCACCATGAAGATGGATCACATCACCAAGAACCGCGAGGCTCTGCTCACAGCTATGCTGGAGCGCCTACAGGAGAAGGTGAGGATTTCCTTCAGTAAGGAAAACGACATACCTTCCAGAATATGATGAGGAGTTGAATTTATTTGGACTAAATTCAATTTCAAAAAGTTATTTGAACTGCAGTATGCTTTCAGTAGAAGGAGCTAGAGGCATGTTGGAATCATATATTTCTAGTAGGGTTTCAAATTTATCTAGAGGTTGAACGGGAACATGTTAAACAGCTTAGGTCTAATTCTGTGTCCAGCTGTCATAAGCCACAAAATTATTGACCCACAAGCAACCCACCAACCTCAATTAAAACGATTTAGGTTGTACCAATATCATCATTTAGGTTGTCTTTTTTCTTCGACTTAGAGTCAAACCAACACTAATTTTATGAACATGGATGTCAAGGGAAAGCAGGATTGGACATGACACTGCTTTTTAAAATTGACATATATAAAACATGCCAAGATGAAACAAATATATACAGTATATACCACAGCACTGTTAATTTCTTAAATCTGATTGGTAAGAAGGTGTTGATTACTTTTCTATAACAGCAGCTCTGACAGTAGTTCAGGCTTTAATTGAAATCACAGGTTTATATTTTATGTATTCATTCTAATGCGTTATCATTTCTATAGTAACATATAACACAGGGACTTGCATGGCAGATTAAGTCTTATGAACAGATGAAACAGATAAAAAATGTGTTTAACAAATTATTTTTAATTATTTAGGCCACATCACACCACCCCATCGTACTTTCCTATATGCCCTGTCATGTTTTACTTCTTGCATAATAAAACCTTCAATGCATTGTTTTCATGGCAGTCACTTTGAAATGTAATCAGCTCAGCTGTGCTTCAAAGGTGGCAGAGCTGAACGTAAAGCACACACACACACACACACACACACACACACATACACATTTATGGTATTTGGCAGATGCTCTTATCCAGGCTTATCTCATTCATACATCTGAGCAATTGAGGGTTAGGGGCCTTGCTCAAGGGCCCAACAAAGGCAGCTTGGCAGTGCTGGGGTTTTAACTCATAATCTACTGGGCAGTAGACCAACACCTTAATACCAACACCTTAAACACTGAGCTACCATTTCCCTAAAGAATTGGAACTAGCCAATATCCATTAAGCCACTGGGCCACATCATCGCTTTACTTCAAATAATGCAGTAATCTTCATTGCATTTCAGCTGAAACAATGCACAACAATGAAATGTAGCTCGATAACTGTTTATTCATGAATACTGAATTCTGGGTGTGTAGTTCTGAAACTACTAAATTAGAAATCATTTTATTTTCTTTCTACATGGAGGCAGTTAAACAAACGCAGCAGCAAAAATGACACTTTTAGACAGTTAGTGTGTTGCTGTCTTTTAGCACAACTGGAATGAAATCTTCTAATTCCAGGTAACCATACTTTAAAATGTTGAAACTTTACTTCTGGTTGAGACAAACATAATGCTGCACATTTCATTTCAGGGTAATATGTAGTTTTCAGAACGATATATAGAAGAAAATGCCCAAATTTCACCGTTTGAAAGGTTTTCCCACGCTGCAACACATATTGTAAACATTAGTGGTGTGAAATGCAGTTCATTGTGGCTCGAACCGAAAATGCTTAAAGAACTGTCGCTATAAATAACTTTTACTAGATTTTTTCTTTTATAGCACAGAGGGAATAGGAAAGGGGAAAAAAAACATGACACATGGATTACATTGTAAAGCGTAATGTCATGTTTATTTGTGGTTCTGTGTGTGTACAGGAGAGACATGCCCAGGTGGTACGCAGGAACAAGGAACTGCGGGATGAGCTGAGCGGAGACGAAGATCTCCAGTTCTAATATGTCTCCCCATCACCCACCTGACCAAGTCAGAGACCCTCTCTCCCTATTACCCAGTCCCACGTAGAGAAAGAGTCTCATACACATACACACACACTTCACCCCGCGTCCCACTTCCTAACCCGAGGGAGAAGGACAAACCCCAGTCTGCACCAACAGCACATGCCTATCCCATCTTCCCCTCGCAAAAAAAAAGTGAAAAAATAAATGAAACTACTGCTCCCTACTGCTCCCTAAACAAGAATGTTTTTGCTCGATTCAAAATGAAACAAGTCAAAGTGGGTATTGATTTTTCTTTTTTTTGTAAATACTTCCTTTTTTGTTTTATATATATGAGGCGACAAAAGTATTGCATTGTGCCATTTTATAGTTTTCTCTATATATATCAATGGATGTATTCCTTTCTTCTCTCTGTATCTCTCCAATCTGCTGCAGTTTCTCTTGTAACAGGCTTTGGTGTTTGTGAATTTGCTGGCTAGCTGATATTTAGCAGTTTCACCTCTTCAACCCCAAATGGCCATGTTTTTATGTGTGTATGTGGGTGTGAAGAACATATTTAGTCGCATCACATCGCACACATATTTCTGATTCTCATGAGAGTTAGATCACCACAAACACTATATATGGACACACACACACACACACCAATATATAAGTCATACATACATTCATACATATATACACACCATGAATAAATGCACCTGGGATTTAGCAAAGATGACATCCTGCTCAGGAGGAGCTTGCTAAATCTTCAGTTACCATACTTGATTATGTGATGTGACATCTGTGCCTCATCGCCACTTCGGTGCCACCCATGTACAGTCGATCTCACAGTTTTCCATTCTGTAGTGGTTCGTTTATGGTTCTCTCATTCTAATCAAAGCATGCCAGAGAGAAACTAAAGTTGTAGCCATAGAGGCCTACCAGAGACTGCTGAATGTCTGGAGGTAGCACATCCTTACTGATGGACACCACAGAGGCACGATGGAGAATGAAGGTGACCTCACATATCATCCATAGCAAAGTATGTGTGCCTGTGTGTAAGTGTGTGTATGTGTCCAAAGAGACATGGGTGGACCACAGGGAGTGTGTCAGTGCTCTTGTGTGAGCAGGGGATTTAAGACATCCCCGTGTCACAGACCTTCCTTCTGCATCCTTTCTCCTGTTCATGTGCTTTCTTCCCTTAACACATGTATCGATGTGAGCAAGCTGTGGTGAATAAAGGTTTGGGGTTCTGTGAATGACGGAATGTGTCTGCGGCTGTTTACTTTCTTCCTACTTTGTTATTTTTGTGTACTTTTCTACAAAGAACTTTTTTTTTTCATTATGAAAATGAAATTATAGGAAATAATTGGATTATGGGAAAATAATCCAAGACAGGGTGGCGTTGATTATTTTTCTATAATAGCTCACCCGATGTGTTTTATTCTTCCACAGCAGTTTGCCACAGATTACAAAGATTTCCCAAAGAACCACCTGTTGCATTTTTTATCCATTTACAGTTACATTTAATGTTGTGGAGCATCCATGAGAAAAAGTAAGTTCATGTTGTCATTTATGTTATAGCAGCTATAAACAGTCGTTCCCTTGCCAGTCTCTCTCTTTATGTTGCCACCATTAGGAGGGACTAAGCAGGTAGGATTGAGTAGTGTTATATTAACACCTAATTCACTACTAATACCCACTAGTGAATACTGGGTAATTATTCAGCAAGTAATAATACAGTAATGGTTTGGTATTTTCATTATGAATAAAGCAATAATTATACAGTAT
>JANDJT010000141.1:1986868-2013242 GCA_024331685.1 Stegophilus panzeri | reverse complement strand
CACACACACACACACACACACACACACACACACACACACACACACACACACACACACACACACACACACACTCTCTTAATAACATAAGTGTTTGACCTGTTGCACCATAGCTTGGCCAAGTGGCTCTGTGTGCTTGATCACTGCAGACAACTGTATGGTCACACTTGGCTTGTAAATGTCACTGAGCTGTCAAAGTGTCACAGATCTCAGATCATCAGTCACAGTCTCAGTTTCCACACACCGATTTCAAGCAGCGTATATAAATAGAGCACACCTTGAGTGTTTTCTCTGTTCTGTATGTGCTGGAAGTGGAAACAATACTGTGCCATACAACACTATATACTACCCTTTCTATAACCAATTAATATGTGATGATAGGGTATTAGATATAATTGGTTGGTCATGAGTGAATTAATATTTTAAATCAACATCAACCACTATATTTATAGAGTCTATTTAATAGTATTAATACACAGATACTTTAGGGCTTTAGCACAAAATGCTTTAGGGCAAAGATCAAAACAGTTCATGAGCATTTTTGAGCTCATGTATGTGGAAGAGGGAAGATAACCCTACCCAGTTGGCTGGTGAGTGGGAACTGGCAGGTGACCAGAAAGCATAAATTGCATTAATTAAGAGAAACATTATTGGTTTACAGTTCTGGGTAATCTATCAGAGCCAAGCTTTGTCCTTTTAAGTGTTCACTAAAAAAAAATTGTGTATCATGTTGGAAATAAATAAATAAATAAACCAAACATGGCAGCCATTTTCAAGACAGAATCATATTCTTCACTCCAGTGCACCAGGTAGGAGGTGTGGTTCAAAGTTTAAAGGCAGGTTTGTAATAACTAAACTAAACTGATCAGTGTTTTGTTTTTTTGTTTTTTTAAGTAAATATCAATTAAACGCTAATAAGTGATGATAGCAAGTTCTGTATGTAGTAAAGAAAAAAGAATATAGTAACAAAGTATGTAGTAAGTACCTGACCCTTAGGCCAAACATAATTAAATGAATTTAAACAAAACTCTTTAAGGCAATGACAACCAAAACAAAGAGAAGTCAATCTGAAACCCACATTAGTTAAAATTTTGCATTACTTGCAGGGTGGAGGAATGTTTGAAGGTGGATTTATTTGTAAGAAGCGGTTCAGATGAAATTTAGTTTCAACTTGATTTGTATATGAAAGTGTTAGTATATGCAAATAATGTTACTGAGCCAAATGATGTGTTTAGAGTGCATGTATGATGATTTTATACAGCCTTGTAGCTTCAAAAGAAAAAAGAAAAAAGAAAGAAAATTTATGGACGCCAAACCTGTCTTGGCTGATTGACTAAATTTCATAAGCGGAATATTAAACTACTACGTGTATTCTTATATAAAACTATATAGAATAACTCTGATCTTGGAATTCTGCTGTCTGTGAGAAATGCTGGCCTATCTATTTAGATGTATTTCTAAAACCAGTCTCCCAGCTCTCTAGCTGATATTCTGCTTGTTATATGGTGGCTTTCTGGTGTTATTTCAGCTTTCAAAAAAACGAGCAGGCGCAGCAGTCTACATCCATAATGACCTGGTTGCACATTTCTATAACACCCAAAACCTGCATTTTAAACCCTGCTGTGTTAGTGTTGGAGGTGTGGAAGGCTGTGAGTGATGTGTGAACACATAGAGAGCGTCGGGGAGCCTGGTTAGTGTTTATTCAGTCATTACACTGACAGGCTGCACTGTGGCTGCTGCCCGTCTCAACAGACTGTTTTCACAAGGTCCCAGCGCTTCCCTTACACAAACACTGCAATCTCACTCGCACTGTTCCTACCGCGAGCAGAGGGCTCACCTCGAAGGTTTCCTCACATATGGAAAATGAAAAAACCACTGACCCTGTTCTGAGTGAAACCTAAGATATGTGAAAACTTGCTATTTTTGTATCATGTGTAGAGTTATGAGGGTTTGACCTGAAGTGAAATGTTTGCATATCAGGGTTCAGATAGAGATTCAAGTGAAAAAATTGTTACATTTATTTCACCTGTTGCCCTTTGCTGCAAGAAGATATCGTCTGTGCATCTTGTAGAAACTGCCTGGCCCATACACAGAAACTTGGGGGGCAGGGTGTCTAAAAAAAATGGCACCATCACCCACACACTTACCATTCCAACTTCATAACACTGACCAGACTAAAGTAGGTGGCACCATACCGACTATTAAAGCCTCCATATGTGTGTGTAACAAAATAATTAAATACATAGTTACATTACTACTTATATTGAATGTTATTCAAGTTTTATTCATTATTTTGGGTTGTGGTCCTTTCAATAACTATAACGAATTTAGTTAGTGTATGTTTGGTCATGTGTTTTGGTCCAGTGCATAGCAATTTTTCTCTTGTACATGCATAGAATACTGTAAGAGAGGGTTTCAGGTAGAATCCCTTTAGGAAACACTAAAAAGAAAACACTCAAATATCAAATATCACTCAACCAATTACAATTAAGCTGTGAACCACAAAGAGGGGCTGTAACACACAGATTCACTTTTCTAAAATGTTATTTAATTAAAATCTTATTTTATGGGACATTTTGGTGTACATTGCCATATGACAATACCATACAACAATGGAGATTTTAACATTTGATTTTTTTTTTTCCGCAGCTGCTGAAGCAGAAGTACACGTTGCATTTAGATCAAGGGTTTTTGATCACCTTCATGCTAATAATTTTTCTGTTGAAGTCTCATGTTGCTGTATGGCAACATACATGTTTTACTAAAAAAAAAAAAACCCAACATACAAATACAATTTTTTTTTTCCAAAAGAAGATTTAAACAATACCAAATCATTTTTAAACGCTAAGGATTTAGTAAGTATTTGGTGTAGAACAAAATTATCCAGAATATTGATGAATAGCAGAAATGTGTGGCTCAAAATGAGGTGTGGAGAAGAGCAGGACTGTGGGAATTTTAGACCATGTGTCTTCATCCAAGTACATAACTAAAACTCACCGTCTATTTAAAAAAAAAAAAAAAAAAAAGCAAATAGGTTTTCTTTAAATACTCAGAAAATTCCAGATAAATGGCATGTTGCCATATGGCAATAATGTGCAGTAGAGGGATATCAATATGCATATTACAGATACTATGAAAAAGACTTGTTCATAATAATAACATAATAGGTTAACAAATCACTTAAAAACATATATAGTTAGTAATGTGATTCCAGATGAACTAAGGAAAAATTCTACTACAGGAAATATCTCTTCATAAAAGATTGTAAGATTAGCATGAATCCTCTTCAGTTTGCCTTTTGAGAAGTAAAGGCCTAAAGGGATATTTATTTTTTCTTCTTTAAAGCACAATAATATGAATGACATACAGTATCATAATTTAGAGCAGTAAATGCCAGATTGATTAAACGCCATTACTACTGAGTGGTAATATTTGGCACAGCTAATGGGAAATTCAGAAACGTACCCATTTTTAAAAAAAGTTCAATTTCTTTTCACAGTTTGAGTTTTCCCAGACATCAGCTCCAGCTTGTCAGGCTCCACATAGGAAAGGCCTGGTGGGACATGAGGGCAGCATGGGCCAGTACCCCAGAGGTTCCTTGTTCACCCAGAACCATAAGGCATCCAGAAAGTGCAGTCCTGTCAAAAAACTGGCTGCCTGAATATTCATGCTCGTGTTTTTGGCCAAAACCAGAGCTGTCTCTGGGATCAAGCTTATCAGGTCAGCGTAGAACGTTCTGCAGTGCTTCAGTGCCTCATGCCAGCTCTTCATCTCCTGCAAAACAACCACCTGATAAATCCATTTGTAGCAGAAGAAATACTGAGTGGTAATACAGGGAGAACTATACCACTCATATTATATATTTTGCTCATATTATATAAAACAGTAATATGAGTGACATGCCATAATTTACAGCAATAAACGCCACAGTACTACTGACTGATATTATTTGGGGCAGATTATGGTGAGTTCAACAACTTACCTGTTGTGGTAACACATGAAGATTAATTTCTTCATTAATTTAGATTAATATTAATTTAGTTTTCAAACAAAACAGCAAATAGAAAAACAATCTTTAGGCAAAATGCACCTCATGTCATTAGGTTTTCCCATAAAAATCAAGTTCGCATCCTCATGCTTATTTTTCCACTGAGGTCTCTCCTCCATTTTTATCATTGTAGCATAAATATGAAAATGCTGTGACTGTGACTTTCATGGGTGCCAACAATAAAGCATTTCTCCGTTTATAATCACTGTTATTATCATTATTATGCCGTGATAGGATATGCATTTCCATCGACTCTAACCCGGGGTTGTTCAAGCTCCACTCCTCTGCCCTCCCAGCCAACAACTAACAAGCCTTTTTCATTACCAAATTCACTTTCCATACATCTCTCTGGATAAGCATCTGTTCATTTCATGACCAAAATGCACTACAATCCCCAAAGTACTATAAATCTCAAAATAATCTCAGCTATCAAAATGCCAGCACTAATTTTCTTCTAAGAGAACAATTTTCTTATCAGTGCACAAAAACACTCACTGGTGGCATTATAGTGGATGTATTATATGATATACACTCACTGTCCACTTTATCAGGAATACCCGCACACCTGCACATTCATGCAGTTATCTAATCTCAGGATCTACGGCTATCATCTGGTTTTGTGCTGCCGCCATGCGATTGGCTGATTAGATAACTGCAAGAATGTGTTGATGTACAGGTGTTCCTAATAAAGTGGACTGTGAGTGTATATTCATGATGCAGTAAATATTTTTAATCTTTAGTTTCTTATGTACTTGTTGATTGTTATAAGTTTGTTCATTTGCAAATTACAAGCAGAATAAACCATCTTGATCATACATATACAACAGGGGAAAAAAATTGATCCTAAACTGACCACCTTTTTCTTCTGGGTTAAATAATGTTAAATAATGTGGGAGGGAAAGTGACGCAATGTGCAACTCGGTGGGAGGAACTAATGTTATTCAAATGTCTGCATGTTTTGTTTTCTTCACCCTACCTTAGAGGTCATATGAAAATGATACTAGACAATCTGATTTGTATGGCCGATTCGGTTTTTGTGACATAGCAAAGCCATTGATGATGTTGGTACTCCATTGTACCAGAAACATTTACTTTTTCCCTTTTCTCTTTGTCTCTATTATAATTCTTATGGTTTTGATTTGTTACATGAAAATAAATGTAAGACAACTAGAGTATAAAAAAAGAGCACACAGGTCTTTAAGAACCAATGTAACGCTCTCAAGTTGAGAAATGGACGAGAACTGCCATTCTTCTTCTGAATAGAGAAGTACGTGAAGTATGAATGGAGAATGGATCCTCAAATAATCACTCTTTAAAACTGTGGTGTGCAGAAAAGCATCTCAGAACACAACGCATTGAACTTTAAGATGGTTTACAACAGCAGAAGACCACAACGGGTTCCACGCCTGAGAGGCAAGAACAGGAATCTGAGGCTTGGAGAATATATATATATATAGATAGATAGATAGATAGATAGATAGACTGGAGGGACTACAGTGCTGTCCAGCCCTCCTCTCCTGTGTGTGTGTGTGTGTGTGTGTGTGTGTGTGTGTGGTGCGTGTGTGTGTGAGTGTGTCTAACAGCTTGTGCGACTCATACAGTGGGTGGTGGTAAGCAGGGCTGCTATAACGGCTGCTCACTGCCGTCCACACAGCTGTCTGCCTACATCAGCCCTGTGTGTGTGAGACCCCCCCTCTGCTGCTTCCCAGGCTCAGGGAGGAGCAGTGAGTAAGCGGGGGTCATGGATTACGACCGAGGACATGTAGCCACCACTTTCCCAGTTTGTACTCACAACACACACACACACACACACACACACACACACACACACACACACACCACCCCTGCCACATGCCCTGGGGGTGAGCACATTGTGATTAGTCTGTTTGTCATCGAGGGGTATGTGTGTGTTGGTGTGTATGTGTGTATATTGTAGAGAGAGTGTGTGTGTGAGGTATGTGTATGACGCATAGCCAAATGTTACTCCTGCTACATTAATACTAGGAACATTTTTTTTGTTTTTCATGTACGCAAAAACACTAATATATTTCTTTGCTTGAAGATTTCTCTTTGATATCTCTGGAGATTTAATAGCAATTCTCACTTGTGTTTCATTTGCATATCAACTTTGTCACAAATGTTTCTCTTAAAATTGCTTAAGAGAGACAAAAAAAGAGACTTTGCTGAGATTAAAGAAATCAAAAAGAGAGAGAAATGCCACATTTTATGCCACATCAGCAGGATTTCATTATATAATCTCCTGATCATAAAGCAAATGCTTTACCCCTGCACCACCTGGGTATATAATATAGATGTGTAAAACCTTCTGTCTGTTGATCGCTGATTAATTTATTTTAAGATACTGAGCACACTAACGTATGTTTTTCCAAATACTTAAACTAGCATATCAAAAATACCCAGCTTCTCTTTGAATATACATGTAGACATGATAGTATATCAGAAGAAAATGACATCTCTTCAAATACACTGAGAAAAGTGTGTCTTTTGTCTCAGGAGAAAAAACTGAGACGGGATAGTTAAAGAGATGTTTACCTTTAAGTTCCATTAGATCTCATTGCTCACTAGAAGAAACTATAGATAATATGATACTATAGATCTCTTTTGAGCTTTTTCCCTATGGTGAACGATTCTCCTGTGCAGTACTGAGCAATAACGGTTTACAGCTCGTACGGGAAGCAGCAGCTGTTGGCATGGCTGCCTTTCTCTTGCTGAGAAACAGGAATAGAATGGGAACTTTTCTCTGCAAGCTGAACATTAAAAAAAAAAAAGTTCATGTTTGTCTTCAGGAGGCATTCTGTTTTGGCTCTTCAGTCTCATGGAGCTGAGCACTTTTAATGTCGTGTGAAACAAGCTGAGACAACGGCTTCTGCACATTCCTTGGATTTCTTTAACCTGTGCTTGGTATGTTTTTTGGGGTTTTTTTGCTGTGTTTCAGAGGCAGCATATCCCACTAGCCATCTAATGTGGTTGCTAGTGTTAAACTTGTGAACCTTGAATTTTAAAACCACAGTGACCTTTGACCAGGCCTCGGGAACATCAGCTAACCACATTTTCACTCTACCTTTAACAAACAATGCTGTTGTAGTATATTTGGGTGTTTACTGCACACATATACACAATCACACACACATTTCCTTTGTCACCAGAGGAGCCCATTCCCAGGCAGTTTTTGGGGCGGGTTGGTTTCTGTCTCACCCAGTTGTGTTGCACTGTAGGTAACGACGCATTGTTTTCCAGCAGACTCCACTAGGGAAGGGTTACAGGAAAGAGGGTGGTGAGAGAGCAAGAAGTTGGCCTGCTCAGGCCCTGAATGGAGTTTTGTCTAGGCTGTGTGCTGCGGCAATCTGATCCGGTGGGAAACCTTTGAGACGACCACGGAGCCACAAATAGAACAACAGGAACTGAGGACAATTGGGAACTGCCCCATAAAGGAGGCACTATCCTCTAACGGCTATCCAGGTCCTACTACTTCAACGTGGCCTCAATTTTATCAGCAGTTTATACACTCAACTACATTATCAGTGCAAACACTAAACGTATTAAACATAGGACTCATACTACTGTATATGTGGCACCTTTGCTGATTGAGATACAGTTTGCAGACAAGCTCCATTACTAGCTTTCAACTTATCTACATCTATCTACCTTAAACTCATTCGTTTTAATCACAATTAGCAAAATTATACAAAACACCCCCCCAACCCCCAAAAAAACAAAAAAAAACAAAAAAAAACAACTAGAGGCTTGTATCTCATTTCATGCACGTGAATCCTGTCCCATCACCACACACGTATGGTCTGAAATAAGTATATCCTGTGACGTTATGAATAAAGGACACCCCTGGATCACATCCGTATATTACTGAACTGATGTTTCCCCCGTGCAGACTGTTAAGGTGCCTTTTCCTTTATTAATGTTACTAGTGACTGCTGTCACTTCCTATTCTGTCGAGGGGGATAGCAGGCACCGGCTGCAGCAGGATTCAGCTGTGTTGGCTCTCATCTTGAAGTGAGGTCGTCACAACACTGAGCTGTGTTATAACGATTCATGGATATTGATGGAAAACAGGGGAGAAATAATCCAAACTGTGCATGTGCAGTGCGTGAAAGAATGTCATATTTCTCATCATGATACAAATATGTGCATCGGAGATGGAACTAGGTTTGTGATTGCAACAATAATGAACATCTGATTTTCTCATTACTGCTCATTGTGGAGGACCTTGGAGCTCTCACTGGAATCGGGTTATCTTCAAGAAGTGTAATATTTCATTTTGTCCCAAAAACACTGTTATATTCTCAAATCTGATTGGTCAGAAGGTGTTGATTAGCTTTCGATGACAGCATGGCTTGGACAGTAGTGTTGGCTATAAGAAAATTACAGGTTTATATTAATGCTGTCTTTGTAATACAGCACTGTTTCTATAGTTAATTCACAGGGACTTGTATGGTGGACACGTCACATATCCGAAGTCTAATACTAAATTCGTTGATACTGTAAGTGTTGTCATTTGGATAAAGAAGAGCAAATAATTGACATTTATGGAAGGAGTCTCCAGTGTCAGCTCTTAATAATGGTCAGTAATAAAGCTGTTCCTTGAAATGATCCACTATGGGAAAACTGCATTGTTTGTCTCATTAACTTAAAGAGAAAGTAAGGGAACTGTTTGTTCAGTGGTAACAGGAACTAACTTGTTTCCCTAATGTTCTACAACAAAAAAGTCAAAAAGCATGACATGTCATTCATTTATAAATAAAAGAAGAAAATGCTGAGCTATAAGAGGATTAAGATACCCTAGGACATGCTGTTGTAGGAAAATGATCAACTTCAGTGTGCTAAGTGTAAATGTGTTTCTAGTTGAGCTGTATCACACCACCTCATCATTATTTATTTTTCTATAACAGCATGACCAGGAATGTTGTATTTATTTTTCATTGTGTAGTTGTCATTTTGTAGCCATGTCGTTTAATTGATCTGTGGGAGAGTGGAGGTGAAAATGAGCATCTGAGACTCTCCCTCATGGCCAGTACAGGAACTGTGTTCTGGGAACTCCCCTTGTATGATGGAGATGAGAACCAGCAGGGCTGTACAGATGTTCTTCTTGGCACCTGAGCAGAACCGCTGGGAAAAAACAGTGCTCGAGGAGATGGAGGAGAACGTGCTCCAGACCTCAGTACTCAGGGACCAACTGAGCTTGACTGCATGTGGGTGTGTGTGAAAAACGCTGATGATGATAGAGTGAGATTTAAGGAGACAGTGAGAGAAAGTCGGTGAGAAGAGTGGAAGGAAAGCAGTGATGGCATTTTTTCTACTGCACATTCAAAAACAAGAACTGTACCAAATGAGAACCAACAAAATGTATGCATTTTTCAGAGCCAACTGAACCTCAGAACTTCAGAGCCAACTGGAATGATCACCATGACGAGTAACAGCTCAAAGCAACAACACCAAGATTCACTATGGAAAAAGTGCTTGGAATAATATTACTCTATTGTCTGAATGGATGTTTGGTTAACTATCTTATGTAACAAAAGTATTGACAAAAATAAATAAATTTTTACAAAATTACGTTTTGTCATTGATAATGATGAAAAATATGCACCAGAACAAAATTAAAATGAGCTTATTTTCAACCCACTGTTTAGGAAAACATGACCAAACAAACGTGATTATAAGGACATTATCAACATCTTAAAAACCTATGGGATGTCACACACCATATGATCAGAAAATGAAAGTTATTTAATTTTATTTAGTGCTGTATTTTTACTGAAATAAATGTGTGCTTTTTTATTTAAAAAAAAAAAAAAAAAAAAAAAAAGAATATAAATAACATAAGAACTCCACAACAAGCTTATGACAGTACAAATGACACCATCCATCCATTGCCATGCCGCTTATCCTACACAGGGTTGCGGGGATCCTGGAGCCTATCCCAGGGGACTCAGGGCCCAAGGCGGAGGACACCCTGGATGGGGTGCCAACCCATCGCAGGGCACAATTGCACACACACGCATACTACTGACAATTTATAGATACCAATCAGCCAACAGCGTATCTCTTTGGACGGGGGAGGAAACCAGAGTACAGAGAGGAAACCCCCAGAGCACAGGCAGAACATGCAAACAACGTGTACGCAGGATGGAGGCAGGAATCGTACCCACAACCTCAAAGGTGCGAGGCAAATATGCTAACCACTAAGCCTCCATGCCCCCCACAAATGACACCAATAAACACCAATAAACAGACTATCCCATGTTTTGTTTGTTTGTCTGTTTATGTCTATGATAATGAGTTTTGTGTGATAGTGATATATGTGATAATGATATAGTAACCAATCAACAACAATAACAAACAACACTGTTCGACCCGTGAGTAACAAGATTATTTTAATACTGATCTCGAGCAAGTAGCAAAAACTATGTAGAAACTGGAATCATTGGTAGTGAAGCAGTAGGTGGTCTTCTGGTGTAAGAGTTTCCAATGCTTTGTGCAGTGGGAAAAGGGCCCAAAAAGTGATAAGCTGGAAGTGCTTAAGAAAATGACGAGGGAGGAAAGTGGAGATGGAAACGAAAAGAAAGCATATGAATTGTGCAAAGGAAGCTTGTCAGCCAGGAGCACTCAGTGTTGTGCTGTCTCCTCCCCCCTGAGTTCATTGTGATGTTCTGAGCCAAACTCCACCTCCTGCCTTGGACCGATGTGACAGCCGAGGCGCCGAGAGGTCCAGACCTGCCCCAACTCTACCTGCCCAAGCCTCAGCCTCGGCCTTCGCCCCATTGCTCTGTCACTTCCACAGACTGCCTGGCTGGGAACAGACACATTCACACCATACAAAGGCCAATAGCTCCTAACAAATAAACCTTTAGCTCATTGTTTACAGCAGACCTGCCCTGAGTGAGAAGAATACATCGTCCATAACTCCTTCTCAAATGGAATGTTTGTGCCATGGCTACCAGTGTTTACCATGTAGTTGCCTGCCCCCCTGGCAACTAATGTCCCCCTTTATAACCCTCTGTTTCTGTCAGTCAGTGTGTGAAATGGAGTAACATAACCCTGCTGAGGGTCAGGGAAAAGGAAAGACTATTTTTGGACACGGATGTTTTGCCGTGCTGGCTAAGTAATGGTATGCTGCAGAGAAAGTAGGAGTAAGAGTCCACTGCGTTTGATGTGGCAGGGACACATAATGAAACATGCCCTCAGTGAAAACAGGAATGGAAAAAAAAGCACAAAACATTGAAGAAAGCAGGGTTTTATATGGTGCCCCAACAACAAAGAGACAAAAACCAAATATAATTGGCTTGTTTCTTGCTGGTCCAGACTTTCTGGCTCAGCGCAGGAGACAGAATAGAGGGGCTCGGAGAATCCGCCTGACCACACCCCAACCACCAGAGAGAGAAACAGTGAGAAACAGAATGAGAGAGAGAAAAAGAGATGGAGGGACTGTATGCGTCCATGTGTATGAGAAAGATCAAGAACAAAAAAAATGTACCGAGCATGGAGAGCCCTGCTGTCTATGGTCTTTTCTAGGGCCTTACCACAAATTCTGCAGTGCCACAACAAAGGGACAGAGCCCCGGCCTGAAGACACGCGCTCTCATGACAGGATCGTGATGTTGCCATTGATCACAATTCCCTGAAAACATGATGTTTTGCTTTGCTTAACCTCTGAAAGCTGGACTTGATTTACTCTGCCTATTAATAAGCAATGGCTTACGGGAAACGCAACATTAGTGTTTTTCCACTATATTACCAGTACCATTGGAACCAGAAAACTGGATCTGTTTTCGCAACATAATTCAGTCAGGTTCCAGTTGTATGTTTTTGGTACCTTTTCAACACTGGCACCAGCAGGACCTAATGGTACATGAGGGTGGGAAGGATCTAAGCCAATATAAGTTGGTTAACCAAACAGGCAGTCACACAGAAAAACAAAGTTAATCCTTCCATGCTGGACCTAAAACTGGTGTAACCACAAAGCATGCTGTGATGATGTCTTTGAAGCAGCCACTTTTACTCCCATCACTATGGCCAATCCAGTTGTTTATCAAGCTAGGAATGCATTAAAACTTGTAAACTGTTGGCTCCAGTTTGGACCAAATTCTGTGTTTAAATGTCCAGTGAAAATATACATATTGTATTTAAATTAAATATCAGTTCACTAATGAAATGAAGAACTGCTTAAGAAATGAAGAGTGTCTGTGCTTAGCTTTAGTTCTGATAATTCTATAAATTAAGCCAGGTTTAGACTGTAAATTACATCGTGAATTTAGATCAGCGGTCTTAGAAAGCATAATGTGACATGCTTATCTGCGCCTGGCAACCAAGGACAAACAAAATCTCATGCTATATCATTCATCTGAAAGCCAATATGAGGCCAACATAAGATGATGCAAAACTCATGACAACTACAAATATGGTAGAAATTTAATAAAAGGTCTATAGTTAGAGGATCGTGATTGTATAATCTTAGGTCTTCCAAGAGAATAATTTACTGTTGCACATTTACTGTGTACCGAGAGAAAGAACAAAAACTTTAACCTTCTTTAATCTTCTTTACCAAGAGCTTGTCGTTTAGTTAGCATAGCCAGTTAAATCACTAACACTATTTTGTTTTGTTTTTTTGTTTTTGTATTCCACAGTGTTGAATCACTTGTTTGTGAATCTCTAACCCAATCACCCAGTGCCTGGTAGGCTTTAATTTTTATTCTGCACATTCAAAAACAAGAACCGTACAAAACAGGAAACAATCTGCCAGTGCCTGGTTCTGTGAGATCAGATCTGTGTGTCCGACACTGATTATTCAGAGATTTCTGATTCAAAGACAGTTGAACGTTGCTTTTATAATGCCTGTGTCTCTCTGTTAAATAGTGCTGTATGTATTCAGGAACAGGTCTCTGTATGTATTCAGGAACAAGTCTTTGGCCATACTATTTTCAAGCGTGATGATGAGGGAAGTATCAACACTGGTGTGTGGATTCAAAATTTCCCACCAATTCGTACCCAATATCTCTAACTGTGAAGTAGTGTGAGGTACTATTACAGGATTTACAGGGTGACTCACAGCATCTCAGGAACATCATGTTTTGGAGTATTTTTCTCTCCTCCTGACTTAATAATACATTTTTTTTAAACAAAAAATCCTAAGCAGTGTAGGTTATACAGCATATTTCTTCATGATTCCAAATATATAAACATGGTGGCCGGAGGGATTTATTTAAACATGTATGTTCATCTCTGTCTGTAATCATGTTCTTTGCTGTTTTAATGAATAGTCATAATTGGGTTTGAGGAATGTCAGCTGAGAAGTGATTACAAGTAAACAAATGTCATGTGTACAGTACACAACCCTACCACCCCCTCCTACCACCCCAACCCTTCATCACAAAATGCCCTTACCTTTCTTTCCTTAAGTTCTTTGCCCTGTATGCTTTGGTAAATGTGGCTGTATGCAGCTGTGGCACTAACAGTCCTGCCTTAGGGGAAGTTTGAAGTGAGATAGCTAATATACACAGCTTCTAAAGCTAACTAGTTAAACACAAATTAAATAATGCACTAATCAGCGTGAAAACTGGTTATACCTCTGCCATGTGTGCGTGGAGTTTGTATGTTCTCCTCATGCTTCATGGGTTTCCTCCGGGTACTCCTGTTTCTTCCCCATCCTAAGACATGTGTTTTAAATTGATTGGCATTTTCAAATTGTCCGTAGTGTGTGAATGTGTGTGTGATTGTGCTCTGCGATGGGTTGGCACCCCGTCCAGGGTGCCCCGAGTTCCCTGGGATAGGCTTCAGGCTCTCCGCGACCCTGTGTAGGATAAGCGGATGGATGGGTGCTAGGCTTTGTACTATCATTGCTGGCAGATTAGCAGTAGTGTTAGCTAAGTACATTAACCAGAAGCATCAATGAGCTTTGCTACTTCTTTCTAAGTTTGCCCCCATTCTTCATAATGTCTATATAAGCATGATTTAATTAGATGTTATATATGACAAGAAAAGAAACCACAGTCTTAGGTCTATTTGCATTTTTGCATGTCAAACTGTAAATGGAACCAGTTGCAGGTAGGAACTGAAGTTGTGAGTGGGGAACTGAATAAATGTTGAACCACATGTAGAACCTAGGAGTTCAGTGGAATCGTTTGAGCCATTTGTTTGGAATTGTCGCTTTATCGCATTATACCTCATTTGCATAGAATTGCGAAAATCTCAAATCAGATGTCACTTGTCATGCTGTTGCTTTGTTGTTGGCTGCTGTTACACATACACATAGAAAATATATGTTCTTGCTGCTTGCAAGTGTGAAGGTAGGGTAGCCCAGCAGATGCAAAATGCCACATTAAGTCTGGTTTGACATGTGGCCAGAGTTAACAGGGATAAAGATGCAACATGAGGGTTATTCATGCATTTGCAATCTTTGGGTCGATTTATACCATAAAAACCCTACTTTAAAATGTATTTCTATAACGAGTCCTGACAGGATGTTGGCTAAGAGTTAGTCATCCTGGAAATATGAGTAAGAAACTCTTAGAGCTTATGCAATATTGGACATCTGGGAAGAAAACTATCACGTATCAGCCTGTTGATCTAAATCATCTATGATTTAAAAGCACACACCCACATACATAGAGTCTTGCAGGTGCTCACCAAATATTCAGTGTCATTAGAAAACGGCCTGAGTATGTGTCTGCACGTCTCTTCCTTTCTCTATCAGTTGGACTGCAGCACACTAGCTATCCTTGTGTGGCCAAAACAACTGCTTCTCAACCTGTGGCTTGAACCCATGACCCCTTGCAGTATGGGAAAGTGCTCAACTCAGCTGTCATGCAACCCTCATCCAAGCCACAAGTTCCTGCAGGATGGCTCGGCTTTGGAATTAGCATTAAACCACCAGACCCACTCAAAAAAAGCACACACAGAAGCCAAACTATAATCCACAAAAAACGTCTGTCTTTTTCTACATAAGATTTAATTGCATACATGAATCCCTGGCCACAATAGAGCTTCAGAGTGCTGTGTGTGGATGTTGGAGCACGTGGGAACCCATTCGTAGCTCATGCCTGTGTGTAGACCCACTGTTCGCTCGTGCAGGAGTGGCTATTCTGTACCATGCTGTCCCTCTGTCAGTGCAGTGAGGTTCTCACAGTGGCTGGGAGCAAGGAATGTTTGGTATCTGGGACCTCAGAGAGCGTGATCACGCCCAGGCCTGGTGGTTCCCATGTCACAGGGCTGACAGCAGTGTGTGTTTGTGTGCTGCCGGCTGTGTGCCCCATGCTCCAGATCAGCTACTCTGTGACACTCAATGACTCAGCTGCTCAGAGAGGCAGAGAAATGTCTGACCTTACTTACAAAGTACACCTACACACATATATACAGTACATACAGTTCAGTAAGTTTAATAGTGCAATGTTGAAATGACTATCTATCTGTTATTCATAGAACGAAATAAACATTGACCGAAGGGGTTGTTTGTTTGTTTGTTTTTATTTTTATCTGGGAAAGCAACATTGTCTTCTAAACTCTTGTGATCTGCTACTGAGGAATCAATATCAATGTGTTACTTTTTTTTTAACCAGCACGGCCTCACACTGGTAAATTTATAATAATTCACACCAATGGATTTATACGCTGGCTTAGTAGTTAGCACGTTTGCCTCGCACCTCCGGGGCTGGAGGTTTGAATCCCGCCTCTGCCTTGTGTTTGTATGTTCTCCCCGTGCTTCTGGGTTTCCTCCGGGTACTCCTCCGGGTTTCCTCCCCTAGTCCAAAGACATGCGTTGCATCTCTAAATTGTCCATAGTGTGTGAATATGTGTGCAATTGTGACTTGTGATGGCGATGGTTTGGCACCCCTACCAGGGTGTCCCTGCCTTGTGTTCCCAGTTCCTTGGGATAGGCTACAGACTCCCCCATGACCCTGTGTAGGATAAGCGGTATGGAAAATGAATGGATGGATTACTAAACATAAGGTTATCAATTAATTTAATATCTAACCAAGTGTAAGTTCACTGAAAGTTAGAAATAAAAGTTACCTTGTATCTTGAATTTACAATTTAAGTAGTGATAATATAAAAAAGTTTTCATTCAACACATCTTTTAGAATGTGCCACTCAGTGTACCCCACAACACCTCTATCGACCCCCCCAACCTCATTCGGCATTCCCCGTCTCCAATCCACTGCAAGAGATTCACAGATGCACAAATACAGAGAAAGCGGAGGGGGTATTTGGTATTGTACGCTAATTGGCGAGGGCAGGCACTTACCTTTAATCAGCCATGTGGTAAAGGGGGACCAGGGCAGGAGGGGGGGCTTGAACTTCAACCCTCGGTCCATGTGTCCAACCCTCATGTGTGCAGCTGACTGCTGTTAATATTTCATAGAACGCTAATAGAGAGGGGCCACTGCTCAGGATGGGGCATGCAGAGCTTAAGGGACTGTAATTACCCCAATTACACTGCTGTCAGTGTAGGGTCAAATGCACAAGACCGGCCATCATCCTGTCTGTCAAAAACACATCCAGACAGGTCACAGGCTCTTTCACCTCAGACTTTATCAGCAACACATCTGCTAGCTGGGGTCGGTCTAATCAAGCATGTAATGCCTAAGAATCAAGTTTTGTACATAAAGTGTTACTGGAGGATATTTTAACATTTTTCAGGGTCTTTAACTCTGCAGTCGTATTTTTACTTTACTATAATATTGTGCTAGCGATCAGAATTTTAAAAAAAAACCTCACAACAAATCTCCACCAACGTGACCCCAAACACAGAGATGGTGTAAAGTTTGACAGTGGTGAAGGGAAAGCACGGGGCTTTGATCTTAATGAAAGGCACTAATAGTTCTGATGGGATGAAATTTGGGAACGCTGTAGGGAACCAACTGGCAACATGGTGGCATAATTTCACACCAGAGGTGTATGGGACTGTTTTTCCCTCCCATTCAAAAACAAATTCTGACCCATTCTGACTCCTCCCACAAATACCCAAAAGATCAATCCCACCTGCTGCTGCAGAAAGTTTAGGTTCAGACCAATCTGCTCCCACAAGTAATTATTTTTGTTTGTACCGTGAAATTTTTGATCGTACTCTGAATATTCTTGCTGGATATTTTTTATTTTCTGGAACGTAGTTAGCTCTATTTCCCCAAAATATGAACAAATTAGTAATTTAAACTAGAATGACCCTGACCAATGGGGGGGGGCGGTATGGCAGGTTAATCTCAGATTTCATTTAGCAGGGCAAATTTGATCATCTTAATGAATTGCAATAATGTGTTGTAGAATATTTTAAGTCTGATTCAAAGTTACGTGAGCTCAAGTAGAAGTCTATTATTAAATCACAAGTACTACAGCACTTCTCCATTGTGTGATGTGACCAGTAAACCAGTGAGATGACATAAACTGGGATGTAAATGAACTATTTTTCATGTGTATGTGAATCTCAGTTTGTGATTTTGTTGTTCAGTTGTGGCGAGTTTCTATAGAGGTCACTTTCTGAATCGAAATGCACTGCTGAAAGTGTGGCATTGTCCATTGTGGTGTGTGTTTTCTCAGTGTGTGTGTAGGCACCTGTGTGGGTGTGTGCATGTACGCATGTATGTACATGTGCATATACATTCATCTCTTGCATGTGGTGTGTGTGTGAGTAGCTATGAATTGTGTGTGTGAGTGTCTGTGTGTGCGTGTGTGTGGACGATGGGTTGGCATCGAGAGACGGCCCAGTGTGTATGAATGGAGCTGCACATGCTAGGTCAGGTGGCTGAGCCTGCAGACAGGGGGTGGTCTGTTTCGCACAGGCGCTAATTGGGGCGAGGGTCAACCTTACAATTTGTGTGTTCAATCCACAGTAAGAGAGCAAAGGACTGCGTGTGTGTGTGTGTGTGTGAGAGAGAGAGAGAGAGAGAGAGAGAGAGAGAAAGAGAGAGAGAGATGAGAAGAGGGTTTACGCTCATTTCTCTCGCTCTCAGGCTGTCTGTAGATCACTGGCTGGTAACTGTGTTGCGCACTAATGGAGCTGGCAGGGCGGAATCAATTACTGGCCAGCGTGGATTTTCCCACAGGCAGAATCTTGGGAAAACCGCAGTGCTGCACGGCCAAGACAGCTGGCACAGAGCAGCCACTGGCAAGAGAGCCAGTGCCCCTCAAACAGGGACCTTTCTCTCTGATAAAATTGTGATGGACGAATATTTTTGTTGTCTTTCTGCCTATCCACTTGTAAACAGCCTTTTTAGCTGCCTCTGTCCTTGCCAGTGCTGAGTAAAGAGAGTTGTTTAGTTCTGCACTATAATGTATGTGCTTTGCAACCAAGACTGTTTGCCATCCTTCCCTATTTTCTGCTTTTCCCAAATATTTTTCAGTTAGAAACAAATCATTTGGAATTAACATACTGTACATCAGCAGCACTCTATGAAGAAATCTATGATACTACATTATGAAACTTCCACTGCGAAGTGATCTGCACTGGACCCCAGTACATGGGTTGAATTTGGTTACTATTCTTGCTACAGTAGGGGCATATGAGTGGAACTAGGTTGAGTCAGAGTCAATTCACAGATCAAATTATAGAGTCAAATCATAGAGTCAGTTCTCAGAGTCAATTCATAGAATCAACACTCCAGTCAAAAAAAAAAAAATCACCTTTTTGAAATAACACTAGCTAGCTAGTATTTTGACATCTTGACTAAGTTTGACAAATGATAGTGTTATACACATTTCAATGTAAAATAAGTTAGATGCCCTTTTTTTAAAAAGGTTTTGGGTCGAATCAAATCAATTTTGTGGATTTTCCTGTAGTATTTTACTAATCAATTACATAATGAGCACTCAGTTAGTCCAGTTCTCACACTCTCTCACGCTCACGTTCATCACTACTCTAGAGCACGTGCGACCTGAATCATACACTGGTACACTCAACCGAGTACAATCCAAGACTGACACAAACATCAGCCCACAAGGAAATGCTCAGAGCTAACGTGTGAGAGCATGTTAATGTGTGGTTTGTGAGTGTGTCAGTGTGTATGTTTGTGTTCTAACAGGAACAATGAGTGAGCATGTGCATGCAACAGATGGACAGATAAAAAGAGAGAGGGAGGGAAAGAGAGACATATCAAGTGTCAAAGTGTGCATGAGAAGCGGAACTACAGGGTTTGTTTTCTCAACTCAGATTTATTTCAACCAGACTCCCTGAGGACATGTTTTACACACACACACACACACACACACACACTTGAAAGATTTTACCACATATTAGCTACATGCTCAACTAAAATGCAGAATACAATTAAACTAAATAAACTACTGCAAAGCATTATAGAGTTGCTGATGTTGCGTATCTATTAGTATCTATCAATCCCCATGAAGGATTAATACAAAAAATATTCTAATATTAATTTAGCTCTAAATACTGTAACCTCTGGAACTATGCAAGACCAAATACCACCTCAAGGACTCAATGAAGTATCAAGATTCATTCTGAGGTTAAATATCTCTTCTCAAATCTCAGGACTGCCACTGCCAGAACTTTTTGTCCATAAGTAAAGTGCTAGTGCTAGTGTTGGTTTCTAGCCTGTAGTTTCAAACTTCTCCACTAAAAAAGAGAGGTTTTCAGCCTACAAATGTATTCATTTCCAACATCACAATACTGCTGGTCTGGAAAGTGCAAATATCCAGCACCTATTGTCGGATAGTAAGCTATTCAAATGTCAGCCCAAATTCTCACCAGATCTATTAGGTGTCTTTTCCTTCAGGAGTTCTTTGGCTTCAACGGGTGAATCGAAAATATGCGATGATTCACAGACCGTAATTACAATTTTTCATCACTGTGTCAAAAGCTTTAATAATGCTCCTTTTTATAACATAGCAAGGACCCTTGACTTTCAAGAATCTAGATGCATTTATTATGGTCAACAGTGGCTTGCTGTGTTTCCAGCACTTTAGTTTTGAGCATCTCTTGAAACTGATGTTGAAATGAAACCAAACCAAACCTTTTGATCTGTCTTGTTGTTTAGCTTCTGGATGGCCACCATGATGTCCGCTGATAACGGCTGGCCTTCGTCATCTGGGGGATTTTCAAGGTCTTTAACCCAGTTGTTTGCTTTGTCTTGCTCACTATAAGAAAATGTGTGTACTTCATTTAAGCTTGGTAGAGCCTACTTGCTGCTGGCATAGAACTAAGAATTGGTGATATCTGAGGCTCAGGGATAGTGTGTAGTCAATATCTATGAAGTATTGGTGCTGTGTACTGTATATATGCTGAAGGATTTAAGAGAAAGACAAAGAATGTGTAAGACATACAAAACCTGTAAATTCAGTGTGGATTGAACAGCTTGCTCTGTACAGCCTTGAATGTAGTTTCAGCACATAAGTGATAAATGTGTGAACATGCTCTAATGTCACTTGGGGGTGGTGAGAAAGGGGTTGTGTGTTTGCTTAACATGGTAGGGGAGGTGAGTGCTCTGTGTTTATTTGCTCTGTGAGCACTGGGGTGTGTGTGTGTGTGTGTGTGTGTGTGTGTGTGTGTGTGTGTGTGTGTGTGTGTGTGTGTGTGTGTGTGTGTGTATGTGTACATCATAGCATATATTTAGCTCTTTCTGGGGACCAAATGCCTCCATAACTACCACAATAGATGTTAATTTGGCATGTGGAGTCATCTAGCTCAGTCCAATAAAGGAAAAATGTTTTACTACAGTGCTGGGAAAAAGTATTTGATTTCTTCTGTTTTTGTGTATATCTCATACTAAATTGTTTCAGAAATGAAAACAATCTAAAAAATCTAAGCTAAAACAAAGGCAACCTGAGTAAACACAAAATACAGATTTTAAATGATAATGTTATTTATTGAAGCATAAAAGTTATCCAGAAACAACTGGGCCAGTGTGAAAATGTATTTGCCCCCGTAGTTACTAATTCCCCAAATCTATGAAACTGCATTCATAATGGTGTTCAGGTGGACTAGATGCAACCAGGCCTGATTACTGCAAACCCTGTTCAATCAAATCAACACTTAAATAGAACTTTTTCAACAGCATAAAGTTGGTTAAAAGGTCTTACCCAGTAACACAGTATGCTAAAATTAAAAGAAATTCCAGAAACGATGAGGAAGAAGGTGATTGAAATGCATCAGTCTGGGAAGGGTTACAAAGCTATTTCAAAGGCTCTGGGACTTCAAAGAACCACAGTGAGAGCTATTATCTCCAAATTCAAATCCACAGAATTCTGGAGCCTATCCCAGGGCACAAGGTGGGAACACCCTGGGCAGGGTGCCAACCCACTGCAGTGCAAAATCCCACACACATTCATCCACACACTATAGACAATTTGGAAATGCCAATCAACCTACAACACATGTATTTGAACTGGGGGAGGAAACCAGAGGAAATCCCTGAAGCACAAGGAGAACATGCAAGCTCCACACACATAGGGCAGAGGTAGGATTTGAACCCCCAACCCTGGAGGTGAGAGGCAAACATGCTAACCACTAAGCCACCGTGCCCCCCAACTATATGAACAACATACACTGCACCCCCCAATCCCCTTGGTAAACACTTAACAAGTATTATTTCCAGGAATCCACTCATTCGGCTCAGTCAACTATACCTTTGCTCCACTCATACACACATTCCAAGCTTCTCTCTGACAGAGTGCTCCCTCTCACACTGCTTCACATCTGTTTTTATTAAAAATCCAACAACAATTTGGATACACACTAGGACACTCATTCTCATTCCTTGTTAACACAGTTAACCCTTTTCTTCCTGCAAGGTGCCCGAGCCTGTGGAGCTGTTCTGCTTGATTCCATTTCAAACTTGCAAATGTAGTTCCTGCAGTATTTAATGCTAACAGCTACACACTCTGAATAAACAGCTACTAACAAAAAAAACATGTCTCTCATCTTACAAGTAATCATTGTCTATGAAGAGGCCTCTGTGCTGTGTATAGATGGTAAAGGACTGGATTGTCATTCCTTAGTAGAAAGACATAACAGTTCTTAAATGGTTTGCTGGTACCCAACACCTCCTGATATCCTCCACTGATCTCCTTATTGTTTTCTTCCACTGATCTCTGCTCTTCTTCTTTGTACTCCTCTGTCTTGCTCTAACTTACTGATTTCCATCCTCCTAGTCTCTTCCACTAATTGGCATTCCCCTGCTGACACTCCTCTGATCTCCTTCCTCCTGCTCTTTTGTCTGATCTCTTCCTTCTCTCTTCCAGATTCTACCTATAGCTCTTTTCCACTGATCTACTTCCTCTGCTAAGTTCCAGTGATCTCCTTCCTGCTCTTCCACTGATCTGCTTCGTCCCGCTCTCTTCTGGTGATCTCCTTCCTGCACTCCTCTACTGATCTCCTCTCTCCAGCTCTCCTCATTTACTCTCCTCCATCCTGCACTCTTCCACTGATCTCCTTCCTCCTGCTGGTCTCTTCTGATCTCCTTCTGAATTCATCCCTGTTCCCCTGCTCTCCTTTTGTCCTGCTTCTTTCCTATTGCTGTTGTCCTCTGATTTCCTTCATGCTGTCTTCCTGACCTCCTTCCTGCTGTCTTCCACTGAACTCCTGTCTCCTTCTTTGATCACCATCCTCCTGCTCTGCTTCTTGCCTTCTCCACTTTCCTTCCCCTACTCTCCTATACTGATCGCTACACTACTACCTTTCTCTATCAATCTCCTTCTTCCTGCTCTTCCTTACTGGTTTCCTTTTTCAACTCACCCTTCTCCTGCTAATCTCCTTCATCCAGATCTCTTCCAGTGCTCCCCTTTCTGTTCTCACTCTCTAAAGAATTAAGGTGTTAGAGGAGGTTCTTTAAAATAACATGATAGCGGAACCATTTTTGTTTCCTAATCAGACAGTTTTGGTTCCCTATACACCCTTTCAGTGTGTGATTCTTTGGCCACCAAATAGATCTTTCAACATGATTGTAACAATTACAGAGGGATTTTTATTTTAGTTCTTTGTGGCATCAACAAAACCTCTTTAAGATACATCAATCAAAAGCTAAAATGGTTCTTCGGTGCCATAACTGAAGGACTGCTTCCATTTTTTGTTTAGTCTATGCACATCACAAAATTCAAAAAACCTTTCCTCAGTTAGATGTTTTCTTTTAAGTTTATATAATTTGGCTCACCAAACAGGAGATGTTTGCCTCGCACCTCCAGGGTTGGGGGTTCCCGTTCCCGCCTCTGCCCTGTGTGTGCAGAGTTCGCATTTTCTCCCCGTGCTTCAGGGGCTTTTCCAATTTCCAAATTGTCCATAGTGTGTGTGATTGTGGCCTGCACTGGGTTGGCACCCTGTCCAGGGTATCCCCGGCCTTGAGCCCGAGTTCCCTGGGATAGGCTCCAGGCTCCCCACAACTCTGTGAAGGATAAGCAGTACAGGAAATGGAGAGATGGATGGTTCACCAAACAACTCATCAGACAAAAGAATAATTCTTCTGTGCAATGGCATTGTTGTGCCTCGAAACCATAACGTGGTCACTTTTACTGTGATTACTGTGAGAGTTGATCCAGTGCCAGTTGTCACTGCAAAATGATCTAGTACCCCAATATTTTGTTGGTTCCTGCTTGACCCAGTTCTCGTTTTTGAATGTGTGCATGGAAAAATCTCTGTACTGTGTGTGAATGCCAGTAATCCAGTGCCAGAGTGTATATTTGCGTTGATTAATTAATGAAACACTATTAGAATGAATGCAAAAGGCCATGCAAGGCTTTCCAGCTCAAAGGAACAGTATCTACTGTATTATACATGGGATACAACAGAGAGTCATTGTACTGTAACAGATAAAGAATGGGAGCAATATGTGCTGGGGGTGATGTGTGTCATATCTGCGCCTCTTCTGCTCTCCTCCGTCGCTCTCTTGCTTGTCTCCTCCTGGCTCCTGCAGTTGCTAAGTGTCAGGTATAGAGTGTCACGATGGTGTGCACACAGGATGCAGCAGGCCATATGAGCGCGCCTGCCGGAGTTGACACAGTAAACCAATCCCTGTGAGCCGCTGCGCTTAGGGGCTTGTGGGACTGACGGGGGAAGTGGCTGACACACACACACACACACACACGTGCATGCACTAACACACACAAGCGTGAACACACACCCACGCACTGAATGCTGGTGGTGGGAGGGAGAACGCTGGCTGAGCGACACTCACACGGAGATTGGGTTACAGCTGAATTAGATCAGAGCTGTGGGAACCGGCACCTCGTCAGGCGCACACACACATAGGCACACGTGTGCACACATGGCTACACACACGGCTGTGCTGTGTATATAAACATGCAGTGACAGATTGCAGACACACAATCAAACGCACACACCTCACACATAGCTACAGGCATGGAGACTCATACGATTGTGTGTGTGTGTGTGTGTGTGTGTGTGTGTGTGTAGGTGGATATTGATGAAACCATGTATGAAAAGTCATTGGGTTTGTAAGCTGGAGGTGTTTATTGGATAACTGACTTCAGGATTAGTCCTTAAACAATTAATCATTATAAGGATGAGCTGAAGTGAAGACATATGAAAATAGCTGCGTTTACGTTCGGTTCAATTCCTGAGGTTTTCACACACGAATGTCAAAAGTCTGTCCTACACAGGAGGAACAACGTGTTCAGAACTGACCTGTGTGAACAAGGCCGGTGTGTGTGAGACTCGCCAAGCGGACAATTCCCAACAGAGCACTGTCTCGTCCATCCAGTGTAAGACAGAAGTGTCTAGGCAATATTCTGTTTCTCTTCTTTGCTTGTTTTCACATACTGAACCTGGCAGCCTGAGCTCTGAGATGCAGCTGATCTCAAACCACAGCTGCATATCCTGTCCAAACTCTGAGCAACACAACCTGTCCTCCTGCTAAACAGTCCAGGGCACTGATACCATACCATAAAGCTCTGCTATAAAACATCTTGCAAACTATTAAACAGTATGAGAAGAAAATGTATTAGTTCCAATATAAAGCAATTTTCTCTTTACATTGGCAGGAACATTTTTACTTGAGCATTTAATTTATAATATTATACGTAAATATGTTATTACTTTTTTATGTTTGTACTAAGATACTTTTTGTTGTTGTTTATTTATACTATTAAAATTCTATTTTATTCTACTTATTTCTATGCATTCTTTTCGTTTGTTACTTTTCTTTTTACTTTATATTGCTTTTAATTATATAAAAATTTCAATGTTTTATATTAGTAATTAGGAATTATGGATTAAAGATAAGAATTGATTTTTAAAAAATCGCTATTATACTTTTATTGTGAGAATTATTAATTTATTCATTCATTCATTTAGCTGTTTATTGTTCTACATTTTATGTTGCAATTGTAACAATGACAATTTGGCACTTTAAAGCTTAACTGTACATACTTTATATTATATAATTAATGTTATATGTCCTGTAAACACCTTTATGAGAAACAGAGAAAAATGGAATGATATAATATTTATACATATTATTATATTTCTTTAAAATAAACAGCCTTCAGATACAAAAAAAGACACAAAAATGATATGTCTTGTGTGCCCTAGATATGTATATTACTACTATTACTACAACTACCACAAAATTATTATTATTATTATTATTATTATTATTATTATTATTATTATTATTATTTGTTTGAACGCTTAATAAATTCCTGACAGAGGAGATTAGCAAAATCTCTAATGGGACATATCTCTAAACTGTCTTTACCTCCCCAGTTGTACCCAGAGGTGGGGAACACGCTACATTTACATTTTCTTGAGTAAGTTTTATTTTTTTTATTATTATTATTACTTATTTATTTACTTAAATAAGTTTGGGGGGGGGTGATTACTTTTCAAAGTAGGTTTAACTGGCCATACTTATAATCTTACTCAAGTTCATTTTTAATCACAGAAATGTACTTTTACTTCGCTACATTCGGTGGCGTTTCTCCGTTACTGTTAAATATTAATGAATATACAGTATGTAGTTTTAATAATTAGTTTAGATATAATTAGATATGATGCAGTGGTCTGAATGCGGACGCAGCAACCGCTCACTTTTTAATGGCTCAGTCCTGGACAGGGGGAAGAAGCGAGCGTGTCGAGGGAGGTAGGACACACACACACACGCACACACACACACGCACACACGCGCGCACACACACGCACGCACACGCACGCGCACACACACACGCATACACACGCACGCACACACGCACAGAAACACACACACACACACACGCACACACACACACGCACACACACACACACACACACAATCTCTCTCTCTACACACACACTTTATCTTCTGTTCTGTTCCATAGTCTGTTCTTTTGTTCTCTGTTGTCTTGTTTAAATGCAGATGCTGAC
>JANDJT010000141.1:1954623-1986389 GCA_024331685.1 Stegophilus panzeri | reverse complement strand
AAGTCATTATTAATATTATTACTTTCACTGTTACTTGAGTAATTATCTTTATAAGTAATTTTACTTGTACTTGAGTACTTCGCTACTCTACCCACCTCTGATTCTGAGGACCAATTAACACCACACACACACACACACACATACACACAATCTCTGACCCTGAGGTTCTGGCAACACCATACCATCACAGACCTACAGGAGGCACAAAGAGGAGAAAATGAGTGCAGCCATTCAGGAGTGGCTCTGAACAAGCAGCCATCACATTCCCCATCAGCAGCTGCAGCTGTGACCATGCCATTACCTGCTGTCCTTTAATGGACCCAGCCACAGTTTGGATTGAAATACGGCCACGGACAATAGTGCAGAAAGAGAGCACAAGCAGTGACGGTGCTCGCCGGATCCGGTTTCAGGGTGCTGGAGGTCCGGACGCAGGCTCTGAGCCTGGGAACAGAGAGCAGAGAGAGTCCTGTGTCAATAAGGAACAGTGGTCGACCACAATGGGGCCAACTCCACACAACAGCACTGACAGACACCCACACAAAGCAAAGCTCTCCATTCTCACACAGCCGAGAGAATGGGCCAGTGTGTGGGTGCCTGGGGGCATGTTTGAACAGTGCGCATGCACACACACACACACACACACACACACACACACACACACACACACAAAGTAGCACCCATGCACATTCTCACACAGACAGCACAGTATATAAACAAACACACTACATGCACACGCACATGCACAAAGTAGCACCCATGGACACTCACACAGACAGCACAGTATATAAAAAACACACACATACAGTCACTGAGGCCTCTGAATCTCAAACAAATGAATACAAATGACTACAGAACACACACAAACACATATACAATACAGAGACTGTATTCTCCATTATACAACTGACATAATTTCATATTAACTTCAAATTCAAGCAAACTCAACAAATTGTATAAAAATTTTCTCATATAATAAATTATCATCGCATAGGTTCAGAGTGCTTATGAAAATCCCAACATATTACAATAGTGTAAAAAAAAAAAAAGAAAAGATTCAAAAGGCACTTCCACTGATTTTAGACATTTTTGCACTGAATGTGAGAAAGTGTACTAGAGACTTAAATATCACTACAAAATGATGGGCTGCCACCTGGTGTCTGATTTTGAAATTACTCCACCTGTCACTGTCTAATTCAGAGATGCTGCACTCCAGCTGCATCTACTGTAGCTCCAGCCCCACACACCAATAATGTGAATCCCCTGCTTGGTCAGACTAAGAAATGCTTGGCCAGAAAGAGCATCTGCTTGGCAGAACGAAGCCCCTCCTTAGCCAGATGACAAACAGACTATGTCCCTGCTCACCCTACCAAATTGAGAAAAGTCAACATTGATAGACCTCAGAAAAACTTCTAAAGTGAATTCAGATTTTAAAATGCTAACTTAGCTAGTGTTTGCTAAATGTTTAGGGTAATAAGCAAACATATATATCATTAGCTAGCTAAACATTAACCAAAACACCAACTTCGAGCCAGAGCTCGGTTTACTGTCTTTGTGAAGTTTCTGATTTTCTCCTCATGTCCCCATGATTTTTCTTCCTTGGTTCTCTGTTTTTTCCCACCTCCCAATAACATACTGTTAGATTTATTTGTGACCTGAGTGTGTGAATGTGTTTGTACATGGTGCAGTGGACTGGCATGCCATCCAGGGTGTGTTCGTGCATCATGCCCAGTGTTCCTGGGATCGGCTTCGGATCCACCACTACATATAATGTAAAACACAATTACGTGAACACCATACTAGTGATGTTACGTAACACTGAAGCTTCAAGGCACGTATCGAGCATGCAACACAATTTCCAGTGAAGCCATGTGTCAGGTTGTGTATTGGTTTCACAGAGTCACGTGATCGATGACAAACGAAGCCTCACTTTCTGTCCAATCACATGTGCGATTTGCTTTGCGTGTCGGAATGTTCGAACCCCAGATCTTACTTTAGGAGTCCTCGTTGCCTCAGTCTGGTTGGTTGGTTTGTGAGGAGTACTGTACTTTGAAAGTTGGATAATCAATACATCACATTTAAAGCATCACTAATTATTTGTCACTAATGATTTGTTGTTTTTGTTGTTTTGTTTTTTTCTTGCTAAATTTTTGCACTTTTGGAAATTCAACACACACGGCTTTTATTTGTGCACATAAAATTGAAACTATCTATGGAGTGTGTGGTGGCTGCTTCATCAGACGGAGCTTCTTCCACAGGCTTTTGACTGCTTTAATTTTATTTTTTACTAACCACCAGATGGCGCTGTTTTCGACACTCTCGAAGCTTTGAATCTTTTCCCGGAACAGTCAGGTGAAATCACCAGTGCTTTATGAGGCTCCATTTCCCCCATCCCTACATCATACTGTTTCTAAATGATAAGTTAACAAAAGTTAATGGCAACAGACATGGTTTAATCAAGCAATGACATAATGCCCTACAATCTCTGGTTGAAACTTTTGCTTTGCACATTTGCTAATGCACCTATTCAGAGTATTTAAATCCACCAGCAGTCTGGTTTAGGTAGACTAGTCGGAGAAGACTATTTCTGAGAATAAGAAAGAATTATTAAAAATTAAAACGGAAATAGGCAACTTTGAAAATACTTTTACAAGATATCCACAGAAGAACATTTCAAAACATGACTGTTGCATCTTTCTCTTGCCAGTCCAAACCAAGCTAACACCTAACTAGAGGTTTCTTCTGTCCAGACTGAGACTTGAAACGTAACTAGCTCTAGCAAAACAACCAACACTGTTAGTCCATAGACAGTAGAAGAGATTGTTTTAAGTGGTTGTAGAAGTAATTGGCAAAAATCCTTAAATATATTTTTCAATGTAGACATGAAAACAGTAGTGCTACATCAGTTAAGATAATGTTAGCATTCAGGTGGATGATCACACTTAAGGCTATCTTTCAGAAACTAGTCAGGTGGTCTGCACTAAATCCTGAAAGGTCACTTAATTATAGTTAATTATATACTATGTATTTACTTTCTAAAAAAATATATTGTACATTGAGTGCTAACCTGCTGTTATAGGCTATGTTTCCCCTGTGTGTGGACCAGAGGTTAGCACAGCTGCAAAATCATAGCTATGTTACCTGATAACTAGCATCCAGTTCACTGGCTAGTGAAAATAATAATAATAATAATAATAATAATAATAATAATAATAATAATAATAATAATAACAACAACAATAATAATTTATACATCATTTGGAGAGTTATAAACAAGCATTAATAAACATTTTGTAAATCAGTCATGGTTCTGACAGCATGCTGGGTAGAACCAAACAGCACATCGCTACATATCCCTTGTTTTACCAGAAGAGTCCATGACTGCAAACAAAAGCTGTTTTTGATAAGAGTACTTTAGTACAACAGCGTTTTAGTGCCACGTAAAAAAAAATAGATTACGAGAATAAAGTCGTAATATTTTGAGAATAAAGTAAAAATTACGAGAATAACGTCGTATTTAAACAGTCGTTTCCTCACCATCCTCCTTTAATTTTTTTTCTCTTGAAGAACAAGAAGTTACCGAGAAAGTTTCTGTCCTGAAAACCTTCCCATGGCAGAAACCTGGCTGTTATAAAGTGCTGACACTGGAAACCCCATCCATAAATGTCAAATTAATGTTACCTTACAGAAAAGGTAACCATATCAATGATTATACACTTTTCTTTGTTAAAATACTTTTTTTATTTTTTATTTTTTTATTAGTCTTAGATTATGTAGATTGTCTGCTATGAACGTTCCTGGGTAAGTTGTTTTTTATATAAAGGTGTTCATATAAAACTCACAGCTGGCACAAAATTAATCAACATCTTTTAACCAATCAGAGTTGAGAATTGAACAGCGTTGTACTTGATAATATAATATATCTTGCCTGTCTACATATGTGGTGTATTTTTTTCCCCCACATGACTGTACACACACACACACACACACAGTCGTGAAAAAAGAACACCACGTATTTAGACAGGCAAAATATATTATATATTATGTAGGCCTATATAATAGTTTCCAAATTTCCACTAGATGGCAGCACTTGATGTATTTTTGCATGGGCATAAAAAGAAGAGGCCACATTTAAGGAATATTTTTTCTGGAATTGCTATCACAGTTTGCTGCATTTAGATATAGGTAATAGCTGATACCTTATAGCTTAAAGACTTTATGTATTTAGGGTTATAGATGTTTGCTATGCATGTCTACATTGTTCATAGAGTGTGAATGGGTGTGTGAGTGTGTGTGATTGTGCCCTGCAATGGGTTGGCATCATGTCTAGGGTGTCCCCTGCCTTGTGCCCGGAGTCCTCTGGGAGAGGCTCCAGGCTCTCCGCAACCATGTGTAAGATAAGTGATACCGAAAATGAATGGATGGATGGATAGATGTTTGCTATGAAGCTTACAGTCTAGAACTGTTTACTTTAAAGCTACAGTTCATTGGATTTTTTGTTGTTGTTTAAAACCATGATTATGTAGTAAGGGGAGGGGGAAATGTTGTATAATATGATGTTACTGAGCTGCTGCAAATCTCCTAATAGTCCTGTAACAATAATTCACAGTCAGTGCTGTGTCAGGAGTGTTCGGTTGGGAATTCACAGCTATGTCAAATGTTATCATTTAACAAGTTGAAAGAAGTCCAACCTCACGGTGACAGACAGGAGCCACAGCCAATCTTGACAGAGTGTTAACAAATGAGAGTAAGAGAGTGAAAGAAACCAATATTACGTTTCAAAAACAGAATCGCTGCAAAATACTTTTTGATGTCAGTGTGTTCACCCTGAGTATAAGGAAATTCAGGGTGACATCCTAATTAAATGTTATCTCATATGGCTGGCAATAAGTAGCTCAGGGATGATAGAGAGATGCCAGAGCGGTCAGCCAGTTCTTGTTGCAAATACCACAAAGTTGTCAGTGCTTGTAAATGTAGGCCTACAGGGATTGCTTGATTTCACAGTGATGATCTCTTCAATGTTGGCTCCAGGTGAACATATTTTTTTGTAATATTGTGAAGGTCCCCTTGTGCCACCAATGCAGCTCTGACCCATGCAGGCATGGACTCCACAAGACCTCTGAAAGTGTGCTGTGGTATCTGACACCAAGACGTTAGCAGTATATCCTTTAAGTCCTGTAAGTTGTGAGGTGGGGTCTCCATGGTTTGGACTTGTTTGTCCAGCACATCCCACAGATGCTCTATCAGATTGAGATCAGGGGGAATGTGGAGGCCAAGTCAACACCTTGAACTCTTTGTCATGTTCCCCAAACCATTCCTGAACATTTTTTTGCAGTATGGCGGAGCACATTATCCTGCTGAAAGAAGCCACTGCCATTAGGGAATACCGTTGCCTGGACCACTTTTTGTAGGTACTAACCACTGCATGCTGGGAACATCGCACAAGACTTTCTATGACCCAGTCGTCTAGCCCAGTGTTTCCCAACCGGGGTGCCGCGGTACCCTGGTATAGCGTCTGATGGGAGCAGGGCTGCCGTGCAAAAATCCTCAAACATTTCTAAAATGCTAACATGTGTATAAAACATTGAATATATATGAGAAATATCTGATGTCTGAAATAATAACACAGAAAGAAATAATAAGACAGACACACACACATACTAATAATAATAATAATAATTAAATAGATACAAATAATAATAATAATAATAATAATAATAATAATAATAATAATTCCCTCCCCCTCGACCCCCCTCGCTGACCCGCCAGCAGCACGTCAACATCAGTATGCGTGTGTTTTTTTTTATCCTAATAATTAGCGTGTGACGAGGCGTGTGTAGTGCAAAAGAATATGGAGAGATTTCTTAAAAGAAAAGCTCCAGATGCTTCTGGACCATGAACTTCATCCTCATGGAGCTAAATCCTTGTTTATACTTCCGCCTGGCTCCGCAGAGCGAGCCTCCACTGACTGCGTGCGCACCTCTACAAACGCACGAGGTATTTATACTTGACGCGCTCGCGGTTGTAATATTCTTTTAAACGATAGGGGGCGACTCGGAGTAATCGTCCTATAAACCAACAGGAAGTAGCTGAGAGAAGAAGTAGTTTCTCGGAACTACCATAGCAACGCTTACAAACATGGCGTCTCGCGTGTAGTTGCTGAATGCTGAGGAGCAATTGTTGTATTTGTTGTTGACGATGTTTGTTTTCAGTTCACTTCACTAAAAACCACAGTATGAAAAAAAGAGCAAAGAATCATACAAAACCCAGTAAACCTTGAGATTATCATTTGTTACATTACAGCAAAATATAGGCTAGCTATAAGTTTGAGAACATGTATAAAACTAAATTGAACAACCTCAAATTTTATTTTACTTCATTAAGATTTTTATTAAAAATGGACCTTTACTTTCATTGAATAGACTTGTTATTTACTGTAGGTTCATTTTGTAAATGTTAGCAATTAGTGTAGACATAAGCAAAAATTGGGAGCTTCCTGCAAATGTCATTTCTCATATTTACAAAATCAGGTGATTATGATGTTCTCCCATCAGTGCAAATATCTCTTTATGTATAGAGACAAAAGAAAGTTATTACAGAATGATCACTGTATGGCCGCCCATCAATGTAAACGTCTCTATGTATAAAGACAAAAGAATGAGGTTTAATCACTGTCTGAATGTGTAGTGTAGTGACTGTATTTATTTGTGAAGATGCTGATGAATGAAAACATGGTGCACCCCCAAAAAACTTTCAGCTTTGGCTTTATTCTTTCATCAGTATGTACAAAGCAAATCAGAATCACTATTTTTAAAAACCTTTCCATTAATTTTGTGCCATCTGGCTATCTCTATATTCCCACATGGATGGATCATCGCTATCTCTATGGTCCCACATGGATGGATTATGTCTACAATCTGGCCCTTGTCAAAGTTGCTCAGATCCTTACACTTGCCCATTTTTCCTGCTTCCAACACATCAGACTGTTCACTTGCTGTCTAATATTTCCCACCCCTTGTCAGGTGCCACTGTAACAAGATTATCAGTTATTCACGTCACCGGTCAGTGGTTTTAATGTTATGGCAGATTTGTTTAAATAAAATGTGTTTTACTTGTATGGCAAAAGTTGTCACCAGGATTCATTCATCTACAGTGATGTCAGCTCAATATGATGAATATTCATGAGCCAACCTTTACTATAGTAGGATTCATACATTTTGATATCTGAACCCATGACACATATGACAGGACTTTCAGCCTTGTACAAAATTGGTTACACCATTTCCAACTTATTTACATGTCTTTAACTTGCTATCGATATGCATTTGGCTATAATTTGAACGGAAATGTAGAGTATATGACAGCAACCACCGTAAGAACAAGACAAATGTTGAATTGGCTTTAAAAACTACAGCTGGAAAACCCCTTTATCTGTAGTGTTCTGCTTATTTTGTGGCTTGTAGTCACCATAAAACATAATAGGGACGTCATCTTTAGTTCATCAGAAACCGACAAAATGAGAAATTGGCCTCTGAAATCTGAGAGGATGGGGCACAGTAAGGGTTCAGGAACAAAAAAGGTCATTTTAACCGTGAGATGTTAGGATAATGTTCACTTCAGTTGATCTTCCCTAAATACTTTGAATAAAAAAATATATATATTTTTAAATATTATATTTATTTATTTATTTAAATAGCTAGATTACACCAAAAAAAAATTGGATGTGGAAAAATTAATAAATACAATAAAAATCATTCATTCAAATCACTCTGACAAGGAGCCACAGACTAGAGCAATATCAAAGTTTTATTTTAAAATTTATTATAGAGGAACAGTAGTACAATTGAAACAGAAAGGAGAATGTATTCATCTTAAAACCTTGAAGGAAAAAAAAACAAACATAAAAAGAGTAACCTGATTTGCTTTGTGTATGAGGTGAGCCAAAAGCTCGGTTTGCATCCACTGTAAGAGCGTTGAAAAATACATCTTTGAAACGGCTTTAAAAAAATACAGCTGGAAAAACCCTTCATCTGTAGTGTTCTGCTTTTTTTGTTGATTATACCCACATATAGCATAAAATGTAAGGAGGAAGTCATCTTAAGTTCATCAGAAACACAGACATAATGTGAAAGAAGCAACAGTGTGTGTGTGTGGGTGAACGAGCACACAGATGAACAGGAAGAGAGGATGGAGGAGAGGACATCAAAAGCTAAACCCAACTTCCAATAATTCAAATCAAATTAAATATCTATTTCGATATGTGTGTATATATAGATATTTCATATACTTCATCTATATATCTATATATATCTATATCATATCATATCCCTCCCACAGTGATTGAAGGTAATAATACAAACAGGATGAATATCTTCTATAGAGCTTTCAAAATACATGTTCATCTGAAGTAAAGGGTAAGATAGACATACTTTGTATCATTAGAGCACTTCAATATATCCACTGCATATAACCAGAAACTGCTGTTCCTAGGTTTCAAACCACAAATATTTCTTATAAAATCTGCTCGATGAAATGGAAAAAGAAATCATCATAGAAAGGAATAAAAACCAAAAACAATATATGCATCTAGGGTAAAGTGAATGATTTTTTAGAATAAAAAACATTTAAATCTGACACGTACATACACACAAGCAAGGATTTACACTAAACAGGTTACCTGGCTTTCTCATACATTAATTCAACATTAATTAAACAACAATTTTGGTAGGACAAATAGAAATTAACAGTCTTGATTGCATTTTGGAATCTATATATTTATATTAAATAATGAAATGTCCAAAAAAAAAAAAAAAAAAAAAAAAAAAAGGATTTGCACATGGACAAAACAGTTTTCTTTTATTTCCATCCAGACCGGCTTTGGGGAAATAAGAAAAAAAAAAATGAATGTAAAGTAGTAAGTGCGTGACTATGACCCTCCATAGAGCTCCACTTTACATTAGCATGACCAAAGTGTTTCTTTCTCGGCAGACAAATACAACATAGCGTCAAATAAAATAATTGTATATAGTATGTGTTGTTTTTTTGTGGGGTTTTTTTTGCATGAAAATGAAGTCTTCTACAAAACAAACTTCATACATCCCAACCAATCAGCATTCTTCACAATTACCTCACACACATACGCACACACACCATTCAAGTGATTATCAGTATGCTCAGTACCTCATCACACCAAATCAGGAAGGTCCAAAAACTTTGGGTCGTTGTTTACTGTACTGCCGGTAGATTAGATTAAAAATAAAAATGGTATACATGTGTGTGCATGTGCATTAAATTAAAAAAACCAAAACAAAAAAAAAACAACAAAAAAAACAATGGCAAAGCATACCTGATCGGCTCTTTAGCACAACAGTGTTACATATAGAGCGGATTAAAATATCTGAGTTGAGTAGGCTTTACGATTATTAATATCATATACAGCTTTTAGGTCCAGTATTTCAAAAACAAGCATTACAGCACCAAACGTTTCCGTCATTTGGCAAAATTCAAGCTTTAAGTGAATGTCAAAATGCTCTATAAAGTGTTACGGTGATGCTGTGATTCATATAAAGCTAGCAATAATATATTCCCATTATACATTTTTTTTTAAATTTTTTTATTTTTTTTTTTTTAAACTTTTTCTCTGCTTTATGTTTACTCTCAGCATTTTTCAGTAGTTCGCCTCCTGCCAAATCTCAGTGTGCGTTCTGCTTGGCACAATGGCACAGCCCCAATATAACTTAATCATAAATATGGCTGTGGTCTATTAGAGTCACAAAACAGATTTTTTTGGTTCCAAGATTTGTGCAGGGAAAAAAAAGGAAAGGAAATATAGCTCGGAGATCTTTTATGATAACTAAACATATCTACACAACTCGAAAGGAAAGAAAATCTTCCTGTAGGCAACATCACCAAATGCTGTCGTTAAAGTCAGGACAGTCATAACTCGTGGAAGTTCAGACTCGCCAGGAATCGCAGCCTAAACGGAACCTCTCTCATCAGACATGGAGAAAAAAAAAAAAAAAAAAAAAAAAAAAACACAACAAATTATAGCATTTTAATAAGACCATATTAACTTTCTTCATAAATTAAATAATATCTTTAAGATGATTGGCCTATCGTAACTTAAAACACTGTACACCATCAGACCCTAGTAAAGAAGAAGGAAAAAACAAATACATCACTGAAAAACCTGATTTTCATATATCATCATTTTATCTCTTTCTCTAACAGGCAGCAGGCCTAGACTCTGTCACACACACAATCTTTACATCTTCAAGTCCCTATCTACCAAACGCTTTTGTTTTTCATTTAGACATACACACTACTGTGCAACCGTGAGGTCTGATAGCACTTTGGAGTTGTTGATTGTTTCCCAGCTTTTTTTTTTTTTTTTGAAGTTGCATTAACATTAGTCCTCCTCGGGGGTGGCACCTGTGTCGCCCTCGTAGTTGGATTGGTCGTTATCGTTGGGCTCCTCGGCATCAGCCTCCTCCCCCACGTCCTCGTCCCCCTCTGCATTCTCCTCGAAGTCTTCATCGCGGCTGAACTCCAGCTCCTGCATGGCCTCCAGCCCTTCCTGTGTGGCCTGGTGTGAGTCAGCACAGTCCACACACACACCGTAGCGACGAGAGCCATGACGGATCCCCACACTCGCCGCCAGCATGAAGATCTTCTTACACACCATGCACTTGTACTTCTTATCTTTCTTGTGCACCTGTGAGAGGACAGAGAGACACATTACAGCTTCAATAATAGGGACCTTAAGCATCGACAGCTGCAGCCACGGTGACCAGAAATAAACCGTGCATGAATTTGACTGGCTGCTTCCTGCTGCGTGTTACTCTACGCTGGCAAAAAATCCAGTCTGCCGGTTAATACAACGTGACATTTTTTCTGTTTTTCATTTAAAGTTTGTTTACATTATATTAAGGCGGCAACAACGAATCGATAAAATTGATAATTAAAATAATTGACAATGAATTTCATTATGGATTAGTTGGGTCTGTGATGTCACTGTGGATAACCCCATCAGTGACGTCACTTCACAACGGTGAAAAACGCATTTCTATGAATAAAACACATCTGAGAAACAGCGGAGGTCGCAGAGTGAGCTGCTGCGGAAAAGTGCACGATCCAGGTCGTCCAAAACATGAGAATGTTTTATATTAAGCGCTTCAAACAAACCCGTAATTGTATTAACGTGGCTCATCGTGTCGGAAGCTGCGACAGATGCGTGTGCTGTTTAATGTGTTCCAGACATGTTTTCTTCAGCACGGAAATTACATTTTTACCTTTATATCCTTATCTGTAAATATTAGAAATTCACACCAGTATTTCCTTTACATAAAGGCTCGTCCTGACAGCAAGCGAGTCTCCGTTAAACTTCACTGAATGAGCGAGAGTCTACGCATGCACATCAATCAAAAAGCGCATGCGTTGTATTGAGCTATCTTTAGAAACAAAAGTAATTTTTATGAGAGCAGTAACTGTAATGGGGTTCGAACAAGTCATTGTATATAAATGTATGAAGTGTCATACATTTACAGAATAAAGTAACGTTACTGTGTTCAGATGAGTGAATGTGTGTGTTACTGCAGAACATTCAGCCTCTTACCAGTTAACACTTAGTTTGTGCTTTCGTTTTTCTTTTTTTAGCGTTTTTAATATAGTGATTTAACTTCTGCTTGAAAGCTTGTGGACAATCAGTTTTTATTTTTTTTGCTTTCAGAATCTATTATAATATTTCAATCCAACCACTGGATTAATCGAATAAATAATCGACAGATTAATCTATTAGCAAAAATAATCGTTAGTTGCAGCCCTACATTATATAATGACGCACAGAATAAAAGCATATTTTCAAACACAATGAACAATTTAATCCATCTTATTTCATCTAAACATTAACAGTGTAAACTCTTCGCCTGAGATCAGTTTATCTTTAGACTCACAAGGCAATTCTTCCCTTGCTTTTTTAATTGACATTTTATAGCTTTATAGTAATGTAGTAAACAGAAAGATGGCGAGTACCATGAGTTCGTGATACTAAAACACATTTTGTCGGTTGCACTGAAAATGCTCAGATGTTCAAGTCAATTCAGTTTTATTTGTATATCGCTTTTAACAATGCACATCATTACAAAACAGCTTCACAGAAATATATAACTTCAGGATATAGATTATAAATGTATAAATGTATCCCTAATGAGCAAGTGAGAGACGACGTGGCGAGGAAACACTCCTTGAGACGATATGAGGAAGAAACCTTGAGAGGAACCAGACTCAAAAGGGAACCCGTACTCATCTGGGTGACACCGAATAGCGCGATTATAAATAAATCCCTTCTATAACTATGTACTACATGGTCAAACAGTGCAGCTGTGTAACCAGGAAATTCATTAGTTTTCACATTAAAGGGGACCCATAATGCAAAATTCACTTTTACATTGTGTTTGAACATAAATGTGTGTCGGATGTGTGTGTACACAACCACCCTATAATGGTACAAATTCACCCACTCCTTTTAAGACAGACAGACAGACAGACAGACATATATATATATATATATATATATATATATATATATATATCTCCATAAATCATAAACAGTGTCTCAAAATGAGTCACTCACATTTTCTATCCAACATGACATCACGTTGGAACAGGCCCCGCCCACGACTGATGATAGACTCTGCCCTATAAGCAGAGCTCGTCCCCTGAGTGAGCTGTACACAGTCCGCAATGTTCTCTGTGCTGGAGCAGCTATAGTGATAAGAAGAATGTCTCCGTTTCGTAAGTGTTCTGTTGTTGGCTGTAAGAATTAACAGAAAAGTCTTCATGTACTCCCGGCATTAGAGCCACTGAAGACACAGTGGAGAAGTTATTTCTTATTTTTGGATCAGTACCAACTGTTCGTGATCCAGCTTCACATCCAGAAGACGCAAGTGTTGCACTTTATATTTTGTGAATGTTTGCATATCGCCTTTCCCGAATGTGCTTGGTAGCAAATTCTACGGCTAATGCAGCTAAAGTTACCATCGTCTCTGATTGTATTCACAGAGACCGGAGTTTTGTCGGCATTTTTATTTTTAATTCATGCATATAGATCTGAACACCGGTATTTACGGTGTCAGTCATACTGGTTCTCCTGATTTGTTGTTCGTAGTATGCGAAGCATGAGCTGTAAAGGCACAGCCTTCTTCTGGAAAGGGGGCAGGGAGAAGCAGCTCATTTGCATTTAAAAAGAGACGCACACAAAAACAGCATGTTCTTTCTTCCACCCAAAAAAGGGGCATTTACAGCATGGCATAATAAATGATCCGTGGGGTATTTTTAAATGAAACTTCACAGACACATTCTGGAGACACTTGAGACTTGTATTAGAACTTGTAAAAAGGGACATAATAATTCTCCTTAAAGTCTATTTTGTTGGTATCAACTGTTCACTAATGGAGACTTGAGTGCAAAACTGTTCGTGGCAAGTGTAGATCCAAGCTATCATAGCAACTGGAATCATTTTAGACATGGAATCTATTCACTAGTCCAGCTCCCGTTCTCCCAGACAGACACAAACAAACCAACAATGACCAATAGTAAGCAGTTCCTTAACTTATGTCCCCAGAGGAGCTGGTGCCTAAAAAATTAACATCAGTTATACAGAACTGGTTTGGGTTTTACACAATGGACATGGAACAAACAACAGCTGTTTGCAAAACATCTGAAAGCAAGATAAGACCGACGTGTTTGGAGGAAACACGACAAACCTGTTTAACCACCTCAAACAAAAGCACCCCAAAATGTGTGGCGAAAGCTAAATAACATGGGGAGAGAAGGTGAGTGCAACAGCACCGCAGCCAGAAACGGCACTGAAGCAATGGAGCTGAAAAAGGCACTACTTATGAGAAAACAAGTAAGCGTTGGACAGACATCACTGATGCTGTGACATTTTACCTGTACAAGGATATAACACCCATCAAACAGTAAAAAAGCGACTTCTAAAAATACAGGATACTTGTTATGATTTGCCGAGTCGCAAATATTTTTTAACACCACCGTTCCTCAGATGTACACAGAATACTGAGACAAGTGCGATGAAATCCCACAAAACAATGAATAATGAATCACTTAGTTTAAAAAGGTTAAATAAAAAAGGAAACCAACTCTGGTAATGTACTCAGCATTTAAACATATTTAAATACTAAAATAAATATTTAAATAAATAAATATTTAAATAAATAAATTTGCTGGAAAAGGTATTCTGGTCTAAAATGATCTCAAAATGTTTTTTCTTTTCAGTGTGGGTATTTTACCCTGTAGAGCTACAGTTTCACCAATACGGAAATTAATTTGGTTACTTTGTTCAGTAACTTGCAAAAAACACATGAAAAATAACCGTAATCATATCACTGATCGTGATCCAGCCTGAAATAATCATATGATATGATATTTTTACCACATCACCCACCCGGACTATAAACTGATCAAATGTACAAGGTGTCATTCAATGTGTTAAACAATTATTGCCAAATTGCTGTGCAACAAGAGGATTAAAAAAAAAAAAAATTCAGGACATGCTGTTAATGAGAAAAAAAATAAAGGCAACGTAGGGGTAGTAAAGGCCTGACACACACAACCTCATCACTGATTACTTTCCTATAACAGGACTCCCTGTTGTGTTTTAGTCCTTACTTAAATTATCTTAAACTGAAATCACAATTTTTCAGACATTTTAGAGCTAAAACCACTTTATTGCATTTTATTATTTAAAATAAACTGCTACATGTTATGTGTTTGATGAGATCTATGAACATGAATAAGTCTGCTTCTTCATCATCACGTTGTTAGACTTCTTTTAAACACTAATTCGAAAGGAAATGACACTAAATTCCAGAGCTGCAACTAACGTTTCATAATCAATTAATCGGCCGATTATTTTTCCGATTAATCACAAGCTTTCAGTACCATTTTTTTGTTTATTTAAAATAAAACCCACAAACTGAGTGTTACAAATATAAACACTTACATAAAAAATTTAAGCCTTTACATTAACAGAACTGTTTGTCTAATTATATATGATTATATAAAATTGGTCTATATACAAGTTTATATAAGTATTTATGCATTTTAATGGATGCACATAAAAGAACCGATAATCAAATTAATTAATTAATTAAATGAATACGGGCCTAAATTAATAATAAAATCTCACTTTCACTGCACCTTGTGGTTTGTGTTACTCACTGCCTTTAGAAATATTATTTTACTTGTGTTTATTTTGATCATAGTGTTTTAACTGGATGTTACAGATCTTACTAGCGCTTCACTGTTTATCACCGGGTCTACATCGTGGGTGTGGAGCAACGTGGCCTCGTTACAAACACATCACTTTCGCTATAATAAACGACGGAATTGACACTGTAATCGCGCAAATACAGCATATGACAATAAACTGGAATTAAACTATACCTTTAAAGCAACTCAGACCAGTTTCCTCAAGCCCTTGCACACAGTGGAGCATTTTGGATATAAACATGTTTGTGCTCGTGCATCACTGTCGTGCTTCTGTGCTACACAAGCTCCACTTTGTAAAGTTTACAGGTTACAGTCTTCTCCGTGGTGTTTAATACAAAATGCCCAATGCCTTACGCCTCCGTCTGATGGTGACTGAGGTCATGTAGATCATGGAGTAACGTTGACAAACAATAAAAGGAAGAAAGTCATTGTCATTGACTCTGGGTATCTGCTAAAGCTAGCGGTGTTGCATTACGTGCATTTGACGTCATACGCCATCGACTAGGAAGCAGTTAGTTTAAAAAAAAAAAAAAAAAAGTGACATATTACCTTTCTAAAATTCACACACTAGATGGTAGAGTACAGAGTGCGTAGTGTATAGTACGTCATTTGGGACACAACTTTAGTATTTACTCTCTGAAGCGTGTTTTCTGAACATAAGTAACGTAATGAGTAAACGTTCCCCGTGCCGCGCGCAGACCGACTAACCGATAATGAAATTCGTTGACCATGATTTTCATAATCGATTATTATTGATTAGTTGTTGCTGCTCTACTAAATTCACAATCAAATGAATACGCAACTAAAGTATGTAAATATTTAAAACATGAATGAGGAGTCAAAGAAGTTTGGATGGAGTGATAGGCAGAAGAGCACACTGGTGGAGGAGGATATGAGCGTGAGGGTGGGTCAGAGAGGGAAGAAGATCAGACAGACACGTTGCATAAGTGAAAACGAGTCTTTGTCTCACCAGGGAATGTCTCTTGACGTGCTCTCTGCGGGTGAAGAGCTTGCCGCAGATGTCGCAGCTGAAGGAGCGCACGCCTGAGTGGATGATCAGATGTCGCTTTAGTGTTCGTCGGTGTTTGGCTATGTAGTTACAGTGGGGACACTTGAGCTTATTCAGAGCGGTGTCGGACGTTTCACCTAGAACAGAAACACACACACACACACACACACACACACACACACAGACCCCATCAGAGAGCTGCTTTTTTGCAACAGTTCCTCCAGGATACACAAAAACATTTGTTCAGTGAAAGGAGTGGCTATAGCTAGCAGAGGTTTTTTCCCCTCCACATCTGTATTTGCTCCGTTTTCTTTGTATGTTGTATGAAGAGACGGTGGGAGAGAGGCGGAGTCATTTTATTGTGTCAAGATATCATATTTATGGGTGATGAGAAGAGATGAACTCCTTCTGTACTACTTCCAGAGTGTGCTAGGCAACCTGGTGAAGTATTGTCAGTTGCTATGGTAATTTCATACCAGAAGCTATAACTGTATTACTATAATGCAGTTTTTCCCAATTAAGGAAGAAGTAGTGAATAAAGAGCAAGCGCTACTTCTTTCCACTGGCTTTTAAACAGACCTTAAAACATTTACCACGAGATCACCACAAAATAGGAACTCCTTTACAAAACATGTGGCATACATCCGAGCCCAGCTGGGATTGGGGTGCTGGTCTTAAACGATGCTTAAGCAGGGCACAAGTCTCTTTAATGTGACGGGGGAAATGGGGAAGTCCAGCTTTGTTTAACTCAAAATGGCCCAAACAAAAGAGTCGTTAAGCAGGTTGCCAAGGGGCTGACGAGAGCCAGATCACCTGGGAATTTCGAATGGACCCCATGCACCACCGTGTGGAGGGACTGAAGCAGAGCTGAAGGCGACTACACGGCTCCCTCTTCCCTTGCTCTTGTCCAGTATTAAAATTAAAGTTCAACCCACCAATATAAGTTACTCAGGTACACACCCAAGATCAGACTTTGCCATTAAAGCATGACTTGACACGGTTAATCATCAAACTAGATTCTGAAATTATACAACACTGCTATAGTTTGAGAAAGGAAACAACTCAAAGAGCATTATAAACTCTTACACTTCTCCCCAACTCTCTTTGCTGGTCATGTTGGAGAACCAGCTCTGTGGTGGGAGAGGGATAGAACAGACTGAGGAATTGAGTGGTCTCCACCCAGTAATTGCTCCATCTGTACACTACCCCAAAGCCCTCGAGGACAAATGCACTTACCGGTACTTCTTCTGCCTGCACTCATTATTAAATGCATTTTGTGGGTTATATATACTTGGCTAACTCTTGAACATGCATGAGTTACAGACTGTGTGTCTTTGGCATGTTGGTGTATAGATATAATGTGTAAATGATTGCCAGAAGCACAGGCAGTGGATCAGCTTTCTCAGGGTGCATTTAGGGGGCTGGTAGGTAAGCCATTAGATCCCACTGTAAGGGCCTGTGCTGCCTGGGTCAATATTTGTAAAGGCAGCAACGGGTGCTCTGCATTAGGGAGGATTAGGGCAGGATGACCCCTGGCAGCTTTGCACCTCAGAGGACTGAGGGGGGAGTGAACGTGCATGAGTGTGCGTGCGCGTACATGTGTGTGTGTGTGTGTGTGTGTGTGTGTGTGTGTGTGTGTAGCCAGCCAGCAGCTGCAAACAACTCAACTGAAGCCCTTTTTGAACGGAATTCAAGTATTTACGACAATGAATCCTGCCCTGTTCAGTGGAGCCAGAACTTTAAAGCAAAGCAGTACTACCATTTCTCCTCCCAGTTTCTAAAAGAGAACAGCAAGCTCATGGCCATAAAAAAAAAAACAAAAAAAAAAAAAAAACCATTAATAAAATACCTCAGTTTTTCAATCCTATCCCTACCACATCTGTAATGCATGGTCAATTACCATGGACAACAATTGTGTTGAAAATCATGGAAAACATGTTTACTCAAAACAGAAGTCTGAGGCAATTGCATTTCTCTACAACATATGAAGTCTATAGTCAAAGGAATTTGTAAATAGACCTTAATTAATGAAGGAAAAACAGAAAGGGGCATGATGTTATAGGAAAAATCATCAATAACTGGGTGGTATGATGTGGCCTGATGCAAAGCAGACTTACAGTTACTACCCCAAATTTTCCAATGATTGCACAACAGCACAAGTTTTTTTATTCCCCTTACACCCCAGCCCTTTGCCAATGTTTACATTTTCTTATTAATTAAAGAATGGCTCATCATACTTTTAACCATTTATAGTTACATTTAACGTTGTGAAATGTCTGTGAGACAAGTTAGTTCACGTAATTGCTTGCGGCTCTATTTTGATCTCTCTCTTGATGTTAATAAGACAGAAAAAAAACCCACACCATGTTTTCGTCTTAAAGAGAAACCACAAAGCACAACCTCCTCGGTCCTGAAGATTCTCCTACGCAGGAAAACCGGTTGTTACAAAGCACTGACACCTGAAACTCCTTCCATAATTGTTAAATGGTCTGCACTTAGGCTATATAGCGGCTTTTAAATTTAGCGGTTCTACAAAGTGCTTTACACGGTTTCTCATTCACCCATTCTCTTTCAGACACACACAGACACACACACACACAGACATCGGCATCAGGTGCAACTTGGGGTTCTTGCCCAAGGACACTTCGACATGCGGAGGCATGTGGGCTAGGGATCGAACCACCAACCCTGCGATTAGTGGACAACCCGCTCTACCACCTGAGCCACAGCTGCCCCGTTGTTAAACGTCATACAGAAATTGTTAGAAAACCTTGTTAAATAACACCACAATTAAAAATCTGCTTATTGTTAGACTTAGATTATTGTGGCACGACCATCATCCCAAGTCCCTATGAATGAGTTGTTACTATAGAAATGATTAACGTATGAGAATGAGTAGATTAATATAAACTTGTGATTTGACAGCTGGAAATGAAAAACCTTTTGTCCAATCAGAATTGAGGATTCCATAGCGTTGTAATATAAACCTATATAATTCATGCTTTCTGAAAGTGTATTACTTTTACAGAAGGAATAATTTGTGGTTTTGCATAAACTTACCGCCGTGGCTGCTAATAAGCACATAATAAAAACACCAACAGCGTTTGTATGTCTTCCTTTCATTTCTGCCTCATTCAAAGACCTTTAGTTACCTTTCTTATATGATCATGCATTTTGAAACGTTTTCACTGACTGCCCTTATAGCAGTATAAAGGAACTTTGAGAAAGCCACTTTCCCATTCTTCTCAAAGGAAAAAAGTGTCCACATTACTGACTGTGGTAATCGCTTATAAGCTACAGATGTGGTGGGTAGAGAGAAGGTTAAAAAACACTGGAGAACTCCTTTAAGTAACTGACCACATAAAGGAAAAGGCTTCGAGTCTACAAAGTGTCAACACATGCACAGAGTTCAGGTCATGGATGCCAGACTGCCTGTACAGAGCTATGAGGAATAGCAATTAGATAGATGGATAGATGGATAGATAGATAGATAGATAAATAAATAGATAGATAGATAGATAGATAGATAAATAAATAAATAAGACAGATTTTATATATCCCAGCTTTACTTTCATACCATACCACTTTAACATGTAATATCATTTCACGCTTCAGTGGGCCGAATAGAGTCGAAGGCTTGACAGCTCCTCTGGCTGAAGATTACACAGGTTTGTGTGATATCAGGAAGGCAGAGGCAGCTAGCTTAATAAGGACACCGACTCACCGGCTCGACCTCTAATTAAAAGGAGAGATGGCTCATGCCTGTGCATACTACACACCCAGCTACACCGACAAGTAGAAAAGCAATCTTCATGTAAGATCATGACTGGCATGATGCCATAGGCAAAGGTCAGGGCATAACCATCAGGGTGTGTCTAAGAATGTGCTTGGGCAATATTGGAGATGCCCCCATTAACAGGAAAATGCCTGCAACCATGACAAATATTACAAATCCATAGAGCGAGTAACAGTGAACAATGTCAAAACAGCCATTTCACTGAAATGTGGAAGGTTTTGCAGAACTCAAAAAATGGAAATGGAAGTGACATTAAGATTAGTGTGAAACTCAGATGCTCTGCCCACTACCTTTGAAGCATCTGGATAAGATTATTGTGATGCAATCTTATGCGCTGGCATTTGTTGTATGATCCTGATGTTTTCTTTTTGTCCCCTTCTCCCCTCTATGCCTGTGATTGTTTATGATGGTTTATATGTATGGTGGTGTTATGTTTATGTTTTTCTACACACCCACGGTGGAAACAAATTTCCTTTTTGAGAACAAACAAACAAACCAATCAATCTATCTATCTATGATAGAAGACCCCTACTCTATGCCATCATATTTAAGTGCTTTCTTAAATATTTTGTTTATATTTTAACTATACTGAATAGTTACCCGTATTATCTTATAGCATCCAACCTGTATGTCCACACCGACACACATGCACAGGTTTTGTGTTTCAGTATGTGAGGAAGCCCATGACATTGACATTGAAATGGGTTTTCAGACTCTTTAATCAGCCAGATATGAGGCGAAACACAGTCACAGTTAACAATGTGTCGATTTTTCTTGGAACAGTACTAAATCCAATAATTAATTTATTATGTAACCTTTTTTTAACCCAATATTGCAAGATTAAAATAGAATTTGGGTGCCAAAAAAATCAACAAGTTTTATCTTGTCTGGGAAATAAGATATTTCTTGAGGAAAATCACTTGTGTATTATGATTTTTTTTTTTTTTTTGGTTATGCTTATTGGGATCATAGGTACTCAAGCATTCGATTTAGCTACTAACTGATGCATACTAACAGATTGATGCAGTCAGTTAACTACAAGCATCCTTAAATTAATGCGTCTCATTTAATTGGACATTTTATTCAATAGTATAGTGTGAAAAAAAAACAACATAATTATGGAAATCAAATTAAGTTGATAGAGAATATTAACATTTGATGGTTTTATTTCTTGTGGTTGTTCCTTGCCAGATTTATTTCATATCAAGGTCATCTGACAGTCAAGCTCTGCAGGTGGTATCAGCTTTTATCACTGAAGGAGTAAGACCAAAATGCTCTTTCCATGGTCAACCTCAAGCAGGTTAATCAGTCATGGGAGAAAACAGTCCCGCCTTTTCAAAACCTTTTAGAGAATACAGTAAGTGAAGCCGAACTCAAACAGACTGTCCACTTCCAGGTAATGAACTCCTGTTTATGGTAACAACATAGCCTATTTGAGGTAGATTTAGCCAGCTAGCATTCGCTAATAACACTGGATAACTTGGTCTAACACTTTAATCCTGCCTGTTAGTGTTGTTACTGTGTTAATCACAGAGAAAGAGAAAAGCCTTTATTTGATCTAGCTAATGATACTGATATGCCAATAACAGTAATAATAATACAATAGTAGATAATAGTTGTTTTATACTTCATACAGCAAAAAAAGAGAACAGCCAAAAATAAATATTTAATGAATCCTAAAATATTTTAAAATGCGTATAGTTAACTTTGTTAGATTAGTCAGCAATAGTTTTTGTTGTTAATATGTGACGTATGTAGACACCATTTAAAACCCCAAGACATAATTCACTTTTAGGGCAGATCATGCAACTCTGACCATTTTAGGCAATAAACGGTGGCATTGACTTTACTACGATGAGTTATCCTACTGTTTAAGTTAATACCAGACACAACATTTGTAACTGAACCTCCTACATATATCAGTCTTCATATCAGTGTGTTTTAATGAGAACAGTCATTACTGCAGACTGATAGGAAGGCAGATATGCAGGAGGTTTTCTAGAGCATAGACTTCCAGTCACCACACCTTGGTAGTAATGTGTACACACACACACACACACACACACACACACACACACACACACACACAGAGTCATGTGAAAAAATAAAGTACACCCCGTGGAATTGTTGGCACATTTTTTTTTTTTTTTGACATATTTGGACAAGCAAACATTTGATCATCTTTGAAACAGTGCCTATTAATAAAGGTGTTATACTTGAACAAAACCACAAGGACAATTACCCTTTTCAATCATTTATTCAACAGAAATATCAATAACTGTGATATTCTTCTGTGGAAAAAGTAAGTACACCCTTGGCCTCAGAAGCTAGTATTGCCCCCTTTAGCAGAAATACCTTCTTGTAGGCGTTTTGCATAATCGTCCACCAGTCTCTGACATTGGCTTGCTAGAATTTTTGACCATTCTTCCATGGAATATTATTTCAGTTGCAAGGTGTTCTTGCAAGATTTTCTTGCATGTACTGCCCGTTTCAAATCCTCCCACAACATTTCAATGGGATTCAAATCCGGGCTTTGACTAGGCCATTCCATAACCCTCTGTTACTTCTTTTTGAGCCATTCCTTGGTGAATTTGCTAGTGTGCTTAGGATCATTATCCTGTTGAAAGGTCCACTTTCGTTCAACTTCAACTTTTGACAGATTTCCTCAGATTATCTCCAAGCACTCATTTATATGATGCAGAATTCATAGTTGCATCAATGAATGCAAGCTGTTCAGTCCCTGAGGCAGCAAAGCAACCCGAAACCATAACATTTCCATCACCGTGCTTCACAGTTGGTATGAGGTGCTCCTCCTGAAAAGTTGTCTTTGGTCTGCACCAAACATCTCTGCTGTTACTGTAGCCAAACAACTTTATCTCTGATTCGTCTGACCAGAGCACATTATTCCCAAAGGCCTTGTATTTGCCTGTATGCTCATTGTCAAACTGTGGTCTTGCTCTAATGTTCTTTTTAGACAGCAAAGACTTTTTCATGGCACACCTCCCATGCAGGTCAAATCTATGCAATCTCTTACTGAAATGTAGAAGCATGCACTTTGACACCAACAGCTGCAAGACTTACAAGAAGATCCTGTGATGAAATTTGGGGGGTTCTTGGACACTTTTTTTTTTTTTTTTTTTTTTTTTTTTGCATCAGACAGTCTGTTCTTGGGCTGAATTTGCTGGAACGGCCAGTCCTGGACAAATTGGCAGTTTGAAATCTGTGCCATTAGTAGATTAGTAGATCCCTAGATCCCTTACAGTGGAATGCATTTCAAATAATTTGGAGGTCTTTTAAAATCCCTTGCCAGACAGATACACATCCACAAGCTTTTTTTCCCCTGAAGGCTTTATAGAACTCTATAGATCTTGGCATGATGACACCACACAAGATATGAGATAAGGGAACACCAGACAAGATATGAGAGGGGTATAAATAAGACTGGTTCCACCTGCACTCCCAAAGCAGGTACTAATCAATGGCACCCAATCCTGAACCCCTGATTCTAATTGCATGGATTTGAAGGTGTGATAAATGTATGGGGTGTACTTACTTTTTCCATGTGACTGATCTCTTTTTTTGTAAATGTAAATTGTGAAAATTACTACAAAATGTCAATTGTATGTGTCATTTGATAGAGTGTATCAACTTTATTAATAGACACTGTTTCAAAGAGGATCGAATGTTTGCTTGTCCAAATATGTAAATAAATAAAAAAATTTTTACATGGGGTGTACTTATTGTTTCACATAAATATTTTTATATACAAACAAATACATACACACACACACACACACACAGACATATATATATATAAAATGTATGTAAATGTATATAAAAATATTTTAGCGTGCAGGTGTGTGTGTGGTGACTGGAAGTCTATGCTCTAGAAAACCAAAAGTGACAAAGTTCACAAAATTGGTAAAGAAAACACACTCCCATTTAAAGATATGGCTTCTTATTTAGCCGCTTTGCTAAGCTTATAATCGGCAGGAGATACAGCTCATCCTGAAAACTATTAGCTGTTGTGGAACTCAGTCAAGCCCTTCAACAAGCTCCCTCCCTGACTTCCTGTTTCAAAAGAAATTAGGTCAAATCATATGAACTCGAATCATGGCTTTCATACCGTTTCAATGTCAGAGTGAGATACAGTAATATCCTCTCTTTCTCTCTCACTTTGATCAGCAGCCATTCAAAAGTAAGTGCAACTTTAGCAATAAAAAAAAATTGCCTGGTTAAGGAGTGATAATATAAAAAAATAAAATCTAACTAAATAAGCTATTCCTGAACTGGAACCAGTACAGCTTCCATATACACTCTGACCTCTTATCTAAGGTCACACACATCGCTATTCCTGGCCGCTGTCATTAGTAATAGCAAAACATCCTGAAAAGGCATAGTGGGCTGCTAGTGTGTGAGAAGAGTCAAGGACGACAGAAAGCATCACACCCTTCACATCGTCTGGTCTCTCTGAATAGTAACAACTATTTAGCATAGTCACGACTCAGAACAAAAGCTACCACCTTATTCAAATAAACCCCTGAGCCTCAGGCTGTGCTCACATGGACTTTTTGATACCTGATAAAAACGCACCTGTTGCCATTCATTTAAATGAGAACGCCACATTGATGGACAACATGCACCAACGTATGCCGATGCCTAACAATTACGTCCATAAAAAGAGTTCACAGTGTTGAACTTTTATCAGGATGTACTCTGATGTGGTCCTGCAGCAGCCAATAGGAAACGATTAAAGGCAGGGGCGTCATTTATTCATACTGAATTTATGGATGATGGCGGTGGGGGGGGTAAATTAACGCAGTTTTCAGTACACATCCAAGGCTGAAAGCTAAAGTGGCTTTACCTGTTTTCTCCGAGAGATAAGAGTAGTCATCTCTCGTGTAGGATGCTGACGGCTGAATGAACATGCCCTCATCAAAGCCCTCCTCTGGCTCAGGTGGGATATTGTAGACAAAGCGTCTGGCAATCTGTTTTTTCCGCCTGCCACTGCCTGGCTCGTGACGCTCCTCACTTTTCATGGCAGCCCCAGCACCCAGGGGCACCTCGTTCCAGACGAACACAGGCGCTGATCCCTGTGTCTGTGTCTCCCCGGACTCCACAGAGTTTTCTCCGCCCCAAGCTGAGGTACCCAGCATTGGCACAGCCACGTCACTCGGCTCCTCCTTCACCTGCCCACTGGCCTTAATCGACAACTTAGACAGGATGCTGGTGGCCCAGAAATTGCCAGGCTTTTTGTCATCTTTGGGCACAGCACGCCGCTTGTTGTAGTCCACTAGCACCGAGTCAGGTGCTTCCTGCTTGATGCTGATGTTCAGAGCATCTTTGATAAAAGCACGGCATGACTGCACAACCTCGCTCATCTGCAAGTAGCTGGCCACTGACATCACCTCGATGGCGTTCTGGCTTGTGAGCAGCAAGTTGCCAGAGTACAGGAAATCCAGGATGACTGAGAAGCCCTGTACGGCAGCAACATCTAGGTGCGTGACTGTAGTCTGGTCAAGATTCTCACTCTTGGTCAAGCAGTAGAGGGTCTTGAAATAGCGGCTTCCTGCCACCAAGATGTTCTTGTGCGCGCGGAAGACCTGACCGCAAACCACAATGCTCACGTCACACAGGATGCCACTCTTGCGCTGCTTGTCCAGTTCCTGGAGCAGTTGGTAGCAGTAGGAGTTTTCATTTGGCTTGTTTCTGTAGTCCTCTACCTCGGTGCCCTCTGTGTCTTCTAGCCTCTCGGGTTCCTAGTGAAGGTACAACAACAAAAACAAAAAAAGGCAAACAGGGTTAATGCACAGTGTAAACTTAACGTGGTGGGGATATGGTGACACCACCACAATGATAGAACTGGTTCAACCAGCTCTCAAACAGCAGCTCTGTGGGAACTGTATATCTCTCCGAAAACCCCCCACTCAAACAGAAACTGTATCACAAGACACACCCTAAGCAAACCATTTCACTCGCTGGGCAAAACCTCTTTAAGCCAAGAGATTCATTTTGGGCCTCCACCCTCTCCCTACACCTGCACTCAGTACTGGTTGAGAACTATTCTGCCTGGGTAAAAAAAAAAAATAATTAAAAAAAAAAGAAAAAAAAAAAAGAGGTAGACCAGACTGGTACCTATTAGAGGGAGTAATTGTGTGCTACATTTCTGGATTGCAAAGCAGATGTCCTAATCCAAAGAGTCATTTATACCACTTAGGCCCAGAATTCCCCCCCTCCTACCACACAGATGTGTTTTCTGCTCAAGTAATTTAGATTAAATCCATTTCTCGGGGCGGAGGCCATCCAAGCCTCCTCCACACTGCAGCCCTTGTCCGGGTGGATAGGGTTATTACGGTAGCATGGCTCCAGAGGCAGGCCAGCAGACAGTGAGAGGAGAGATAGAGGGCAACCCCATTTCTCCACACAATGCCAACCCTTTCCTCCAGGCTCATTGTTCAGTGACGTTGTGTGGTACACTGAGGCTTTGTGCTCCCTCAATCCACAAGGACTCTAAAAGAGTGAACACTATATGTGCAGAACTACTTGGTGATGAGGTGACCAATCTAGCCAGTGCTGGTGCATTTACATGAGATCAGAATGGAAAACCCAAAGGAGCCAGATGGGCACGGGTTTGAGTGAAAGAGGGGATGTGAAAGACAAAGGGAGATGTATGGGAATGACTGTCAGCTTGTGGTGTCTTATTGTTCTCTATTATTTCCTCCTTTCTCTCAAGCATGCGTTTGTTTCAGGGAGAAGCTCTGACACCGTGCCTCATCAGAGACAGAAACAATGTCTGTCATCGTTGAGAGGAAAAGAAACGCTGGCAGAAAACACACTTCTCTGCATTTCTCTCTCATAGTCTCCAGCTCTGCTCATCCTTTCTCCAGATGTGCCACGTGTTAACACAGAACTGGGGAACAGATGCTTTCACAGGAGCCCCAACACTCATTTTTTCAGATGAGTCTGTGGTTACAGTCAGGTTCTGACGCGGTGTCTTCCCCCCCGCCATGACACTAATTCTACAAACACTGACCACCGAGGGGAAAGGCTGGAAAAACCCCAAAACAGCCTTAACAGACTGGTCAGGAGTAGTCACATAATACTGAAACTATTGCATTAACGTAAACTAGAACTAGCATGGTAAATACACTCTGACAGAGTGACGTGAAACCCACTGTGGTTTTTCACTTTCTGGTTTCACACCTCAGACTTTCGTTTTGATGTGGAACCGGAACAGATCACAACCACCAACCCCGATATCACCTTTGCTGACATGCTGATCAATGACACTACAAATTTTTCACAACGTTATCCAATGGCTTATTCAACTCTGACTATAAACAAGCATGCTCAACCCAAACTGTAAAGCCTTAACTTAAATCATTCACCACTAGCCGTGCAATGCAATCGCATACTAGACACGGGGTGACTCAGGGGAATAACACTGTCCCCCAGATTGCAGGGACAGCAGTTTTGTTTTTCTTGTGTAAACCCCACCCTAGGCCAGCCTAGCCCTGAGGCCAGCACTTGGTCCCCTCACCCAGCCCATCTCGCAGATGCACGAACAATGTAGCAGTGTGCTTGACCCAAGGTGTGGGTGGAGAACACCAGGCTCTGGGCCTCCCAACAATGTGGAGAGCTCATCGATAGAGAATTCCACAGAGTCCTCTCTCTCCCCCCAGTACACACAAGCCTACATTTCACATGGGGCAGACAGGGGAAGGGTGGAGCCACTGTCTTCTCTGTAGACACTCTAACCAGGGATGGTAACTTTGAGGACAATGTCCAGACACAAGAGTGAAGCAACCCAGATACCCCCTATTTGGTTAACTGAGTTACGGCCCCTGCTTCACAGAGCCACATCTGCACATGTAAAGAAATGTAGTCCATTGTCTCGGGCAACTCATTTACGCTGATATCCCTGTCGAACAGTGTCTTACAGATTATTTTACCAGAAAAACATCTGTCCACACTAATTTATCCTGTATTTATGCTTTGGTATTAACACACCTTTCCTGGACTGTGCTGAATTGACAAAATCCCTTTTAATGACCAATAAAGAAGTAAAAAAAATTCAAATGCAATTGTTAATCTGAAATGTAATTTAATAAAATCATTAACTTTTTTTTTTTTTTTTTATTTCTGATGCACACATCGGATACAAATCTTAAATTGGTATCTTAAAGCCACAGTTGCTAGTGAAAGAACCAACAATCCCTTCTTCTGCCACTTATTCCATAATAAGTGAAGTGTACAAATGATAAACTTGGCACATCATGTATATTATTAACAACACCGTTAGGGATTATATTAACAAATAAATGAAAATTTAAAGAATGGTCATCTCAGTCATAAGCTTATGCATGATATGCACTTACAGTTTGGTCTTCTGAACACTGCCCTAATTGAGAGAAAGATTAAAGATTCATTACAAAGCATTAACGCTCATGGCATGTCCACACATGAGCTTTGAAGATGATCACAGGCATGCTTATTGATCTCCAGTCCCTTTACACTGGGGGAAACCACCAGGTCACAAGGTCACAAGATAAATTTATTCAAATGCAATCTCGCCATTGGCCGATCATTGGATTCTGTGAATCGAGCACAGCTTGTCACAGGGATCTCGATTTAGGGAGGGGGTCACATCCGATCCAGGATATAAGCAATATAGATATCTGTAACACTCATCTGGTACAAAGGCTGATTTAGTAGCCCTAAAGGGGAAGACAGATGTGCCAGAGGTCATTTTTCCCCAGCAGAGGAGGGGGTTGGGAGGGAATGGGTTGGGCTATGGCTCCCCAAAGCCTGCTGGGTTAAGCTTTTAGCATTATGACCTCTGTAGAAATCAACTGAAGTACCAAGGCAACAAGGGCTGATAATTACAGTGCAGTAAGTGCACTGTGGAGGGAAAACTGGTCAAATGGAAAGAAAGGGAAACACTGATAGTCTGCACTCAAATGATTTCAACCAGGGCAGGTTTTACTCATGTACACTTGGGAATGTACATTTGTGAAGGAGACCTTAGAGTTAATCTTTTTTCCTTGGATATGCACTATCTAACGTCTTATAGTCAAAACATCACAAGACAAATCACACAGCCAGAGAGTTCATCCTAAATTACCAGTTAGTACTTTTCTCAAATTATGCAGATACAGTAACACAAATTAAACATAAACATTTTAGATACTACACAAAAAGAAAGTGCTGAAACACGAAAAGATAACTGTGACTGTTTAACACTGATAACAAAAAAAATTAAAAAAATAAAAAATAGACAACTGTCTGGCAAATACCACGGAGGACCATCGTTAGCCTACATGCTAATTGGCATATTAGCCAGTTTCTCCCTCAGCAACGTAGCTAGCAACTGCTCGGCTAACCAACGCTAGCTAACTAGCTAGCCTGCTAGCGCAATAATTTGTCGAGAAAAAAAGTCAGTATAAACATTACAACTTATCTACAGCATAATGTTAAAGCCTTACTTTAAGGCTACTCGATGAGAAAAGAGTGTTATACAGTGTTTAGCGCCTGTCAGGTAATCTCAGAGCCAGGGTTTGACACCTCTCAATTACCTGTTTGGTCGGGTCGTTCCGGCCGTGCTCGGAGGACAGGTGATGTCTCAGCAGCAGAGCGCGCTTATAATTCCGGCTGCCTTTCACCAGCTCGTCGCTGTTGTTGGTGGCGATGTTGTGACACCACGAACAAGACATGAGTCCCGTTTCTTGACAAAATTTTAGCCACGGAAACTCCTGTAGCCAGGAGGCTTGGAAAAGCGAGTGTTTCTGAAGCAGCGTCTGAGGTCTCATCTCGACCCAGGGCTTTCTGGCGTCTCCGCCGCGAGCCGCCGCGCCTCGCTCGTCCTCTGATCCCGCGGCTCCGTCGTCCCCGTTCATTCCGTTCCCGGTGGTCCAGCTGGTCTCGGCCCTTCCTCCGGGCGTCACGGCGGTCCAGCCGCGGTTGTTGACAGCGTCTCTCTCGGCCGTCCGCTTGCTTCCTTCCGGGTCTTCCTCCTCCTCAGCCTCCGGCTCTGTGCTGTCGCTGACCGAACCCCCGCCCTCCACTTGCCCGGGCGACGGTCCTTTTTTTGCCCCCAGATCCCCGTCGTCGTCTTGATCCGGCCTGTTGCCGTTTAAGTGTCGCTCGGTCCAGGCCTGGGCCTCGAAACTGTCGCCGTTACTGCCTCGGACGCCACTGGAGCCGGTCGCGGCTAATCCACCTCCTCGGAACGCCAGCGACCTGCGGTTTCGCTCTCCAGACATGTTTTTCTTAATAAATTACAATCTACTTATTTTCCTTAACGAATTATCTTTACTAACCGCTCCCGAATAATTCTGTTGCTGTTTAGAAATAAATACCCCGCATCGAAATGATTGGGTTTTTTTTCGCTTTGGCCTCCTGGCGAGAGTATGTAGGTTATGCGGAAATAAATAGGGGTTTTAAAGGCATAATGAATTTCAGGGTTCTGGCTGCGTCCGCGCAGGCCCTGCAGAGGTCGAATGGCAACGACTTCCCCCACAATGCATCTCGGCTGGAGTGAGGGGGGTCAGGGGGGGCTCGCTTTAAAGGAAGATGGGGGGGTGACTAACTAGCAGCAAGGGATCTTTTGTGTTGGTGACTGCACCCATTTTCCGCATGCTTTTCATCTCAGGATTTGCTTGTGTTGAACCTGTGAGTCCTTGTCTGCCTTTCATGCCTCCTGCTAAGCGGAGTTTTTGAGGGACTGGCATTAAAAACAGGCGCACTGTGTTTGCTTTAAAGGAGAACTACAAAGCGCAGGTACAGAGAAGGAGACACTGGCTTGTTTACATAGGTGTATATTTACAGGTGCGACAGGGACCAGGTGCTTTTTACTATTTTATAATGAGTGAATATTTAACATATCTAGGAAAACGTGGTTAATAAGGACGGTGTGTAGCCCAAAGGGTTAGAAATAATTAATAATAAAAAATAAGGGGGGTGGATGTGGGTGATTTCTAGATCTCAGGTTTAAAACATTAAATGATCTCGGGTTCAAATGAAAATGTTTCTGGATGGAAATAGTTCTCGTAAGAAAGTGTCTATAAATGGCCTATATGAAAATAATTTAATATCAAACTAAATTTAAGGCTAAGATTAGTGTAATATGCATTATAAAATTCTTAAATAAATGTAACAGCTGTCTAATTCAAATTAGAATTATTAAGTATAATTTACATATCACTTTACATTAAATGTATGTATTAATTTGTTTTGTTTTTATTTATTACGTTGTTGTTTTTTGTGATGTGTCAGGTGTGTAATTTATTGGGCATGTGTAGCTGGAGGATCTTGTGGCCCAGTGGGTGGCGTGCTTTCTTTCTTTCGCTTTTCTCTACACCATCAGCTCGGTGCCGCCCGCTGTCACGTTACTAATGAGGGCCATGGTCTCTTGAGGATTTTCCGCTTCTCTGTCACCTAATTGGGGAATTTGAGACTGTGTGAAGAAGAGAAATTACCCAGCTGTGCTCCTTTCGGGAGACTTGTCTAATATCCGCACTACTGTCTGCATGCAGGCGAAATAATATAATGTCATTACAACGTTACTACTGCTACCTCTCTTACAGGAAAATTATATTTACAATTACATTTATTCATTTAGCAGACGCTTTTATCCAAAGCGACTTACAAATGAGAAAATACAAGCAAAGCGAT
>JANDJT010000141.1:1932808-1950543 GCA_024331685.1 Stegophilus panzeri | reverse complement strand
TAACCTCAGTCCATATTTCACAGCCAACATAAACACATGACACTAGTAGTGTAACGCCAACACTGAGGAAGCAGTACGTGATATTTACTTTTGAAGCCATTGTGATAGATAAAGTTAATTATCACTTGCTGAGTTACTGTTTTCCAAGGAATACGTTTTTGAGAGCTCCCTGTCTAAATATCACAAACTCGGCCAGGCATTTTCAGCAGCATTAAAGCAAAATAGTGATGAACACTAACTTACCTGTGGTCATTAGGGTTCATCAATCTCAGGACTCCGACTCCGCGGTCACAATCAAAAGCTCAAAGCAACAAACATTCACTTTGAGGCAAGTTCAGAGTTGGATGATGACGCTAACTTACCTGTGGTCATTTGGTTTCCTCAATTCAAAATCCGCTACCTCCACCTGAGGCAAATTCAAACTGAGTTGATTTGACCCAAGGAGCTGGGCTGATGCGTCGGGTGGGGGAGGGGTGCATTGATTCAACTGTCAGTGAAGATGACCCAACCATTAACCCAATGGTTGGGTTACACAAAACTACCCAAAAACTGGGAAGAGACTGAAAAAATAACCTAATTAAATGACCCAAAAGGCTTAACCCAGCATTTGGGTAGAACATTTTTTAGAGTGTGGCCAATCTGGTCCGATTTCATAGAAGAGCTGCTGTAACACAAATTGCTGAAAAAGAATGCTGGCTTTGATAGAAAAGTGTCCGAACACACAGTGCATTGCAGCTTGATGCATATGGGGCTGTGTAGCCACAGACCGGTCAGAGTGCCCATGCCCTGTCCACCACCGAAAGCGCCTACAATGGGCATGTGAGCATCAGAACTGGACCATGGAGCAGTGGAAGAAGGTGGCCTGGTCTGATGAATCACGCTTTCTTTTACATCATGTGGACGGCTGGGGGCATGTGTGATGCTTACCCGGGGGAAGAGATGGCACCAGGAGGCACTAGGCAAGTTGGCAGAAGCAGTGTGATCCTCTGTGCAATATTCTGCTGGGAAACCTTGTGTCCTGGCGTTCATGTGGATGTTACTTTGACACATACCACCTACCTAAACATTGTTTCAGACCAAGTACACCCTTTCATGACAGTATTCCCTAATGGCAGTGGCCTCTTTCAGCAGGATAATGTGTCCTGCCACACTGCAAAAATTGTGCAGACATGGATGGTTTGAGGAACATGAGAAAGAGTTCAAGGTGTTGACTTGGCCTCCAAATTTCCACAGAATTTCCAACACATCCCAAAATACGTGGGATGTGCTGGACAAACAAGTCTGATCCATGGAGGCCCCACCTCGCAACTTACAGGATCTTGTGGCGTCCATGCCTCGATGGTCAGAGCTGTTTAGGGGACCTACACAATATTAGGCAGGTGGTTTTGATGTAATGGCTGTTTGGTGTGTTTCTCTCTCCTCTCTCTCTCTCTCTCTCTCTCTTATATATATAGTCATCCAATAAAAAAATATTTTGTAAATAAAATGTCAGTTTTCTAATGAAAGGAATGAATATGTTGGCATAATTATATTTTTGTCTGCAACACCCATTTCAAACATTTAATCATACACCTTCAGATCAAAAGATTTTTAAGATCATGAGAAACATTTCAGTCAAGTGTCTCCAAACTTTTGACTGCTAGTATACACACACACACACACACACACACACACACACACACACACACACACACAACTTCTGAGTATCTTATAACATTTATTTAGATGTAAAATGTTTTGCTTGATATGTGTATTTGTAAGAGGTCACTGTAATTTTATTCATACAATATTAGTTAAAAGTTGTTATAATAATAATATAACAACAATAACTACAACTATTATTATTATTATTATTATTATTATTATTATTATTATTATTATTATTATCAATAATATTGATTTTTGTATGCACGTGTTCTGTGCGTGATGACGTCACACGCGACCCCACCTCTCTCGCGCGCCTCAGCTGTAGCGTGTCACAGCTCCAAACTGCTCCAAAGTGCAGCTGAGGGGAAAAATCACTCTGAACGGGAAAAATATCAGCGTTATACCTGGAGTTCACACAAGCATGGAGGGATACGAACAAGGTGAGTACTGAAAGTGAATTTGTGAACCGATTCGTGTGCAAACCTGCGTGAGAAGTGGAATAAAGCTGTTGTTTCTTGTTTGTTTCTGCCAGAAGTTAGCTGCGTTTAGCTAGCATGGTGTTGGACACAGCTAGTTTAATCAAACATCTCCATTTCTCCAGGTGAAGATATCAGAATGAAGAATTATAAATATTGTCAGTGTGTTTTTCAGTGTTTTCGTTAACAGGAGGAACTGCAGGATTAACTGAATGTACCAAGGAAGGAAGTTTCTAAACTCTTTCACCAGGAAGATTAAGTCTGCTAACTTCTGCATAAAAACAGTTAACTGTTTAACATTGTAAGAGTTAATGGTTTAAAGTTCACAATGCATTAATATGATCTTTTTGCAACTACATTAACACTGACACTGTTTGTTTATATGGTAAAACATATATTTTTACTTTACTTTTACTTTACTTTATCTAGGAATTATTCCGGTATCAGTCAGTAGTTTATCATGAAAAAGACTTATCATGAACAGATACATCATGGAGTCACTTTTCCTCCCAAGTTTTTATTAGTTTGTGCTCATGAATGTACAATTTGTTCAAAACATTTAGTCATTTAGGTCAGGCCTAAACTATAGATAGTATATATATACATATACACACACACACACACACACACACACACACACACTATATATATATATGTGTGTGTGTGTGTGTGTGTGTATATGTATGTATATGTTTGCAAACAATTTCCCAGCAGTACAGTAGTGTTGCGTTAAAAAAAACCTTTTGGGTGATATTTTTTTTCTACAAAAATACATTAGATTTATTTTTTTAATAAATTTACAGGAAAAATGACTACCACTGAAAAGGAGAGGGGGAAAAAAAAAAAGAATAAAAAAAATGTACAAAAGAAAAACTTTGTAACTTAAACATTGTACAGTTTAAGATTAAGCAAAAACAATCAAATACATTTTTATCCACATCTGATGTTTCCAGTCAGTTTCTGGTTATTAAAAAAAAGTAAGAAGTTAGCACAGTATCCATGATATAGTTGAAAAAGTGTGTAGTGACGTATTTTATCATGATAATGATATTATATCGTCATTTGAATGGTGTCGTTTACTACTTATGATAAATGTGACAGCTGATCTACACACAGCACACTCGAAAATATCACTAAATAGTACTAAACTGTGCTTTTTCTTGCTGGGTATATCTCATGTACCTTTAATCTGTATCTCTTACCTGGAAATGTGGATTATTTAAAGGTACATGCATGCACTAGGTTTAAGTGTAAAACCACATGCTTCTTTCTGGGTACAAAAGATGCACACTGACTGTACCATTACAGATACATTAAACATACAGTTTTTCTGAGAGTGCACTCAGCTAGCTGATAACAGTGTACATGTAATGCATGTATTTAGTGACTCTGGCCATTTCTCAGTATGCGTTCGTATGCGATTTTGGGTCTTTGTGAACTCGTTCTATGCCATCATCCACCTCCGAAGTTCAATTCCAATATTCACGAACACAAGTACCGGGGACTAATTAAATTACCCGGATGTGTTCTTGATATCGAGGATGCATCGGATGCAGACCTGAGCACACTGAACCTGCTTGAAGTCCCAGAAGCCTGACCCAAATCTGTAGTTTTAACATCTTTTTAATGGCAATAATCTAAATAAATCAAAATAATCATCTAAAATGAAGGATTTTGTTTTCTCTGTGTGTGTGTGTGTGTGTGTGTGTATGTGTGTGTGTATATATATATATATATATATAAATATAAAATAGAGAGAGAGATTTAGATCGAGAGATGAGGTTGTTGAAAAGTTGGCGTTATCCCTCAGAAGTATTTTACTTAAACTATACTAACTTCCATCCTGAGGTAACGGTAAACTTGTTAGATTAGTTTATGGTTAACGTGAGGTCGCAGTTGCAAACAGAGAAATTTAAACTTGCTTAATTAATTTTTGGTTACTCAGACAGTTAACAGTAAATCTATTAACCAGAGGAAACATTACTTCGAGAGCACTGAAGAGATGAGGACCCAGTCCCTCTACTAGAAATGTGCTGGGATGATCCATTGCGCGACAGGAAGCTCACACCAAATCTCAATTCTCACAAAGATGCGTTCTGTGTCCTTTTGTCCTTCCGACTTCGTTCTTTCAAGATAGCCTGGCAAGACCGGTCTTCACGAGAGTGCCAGTTTGTTCTTTGACTTGAGAAACAGCCTCTGTCTGTCGTTTAGGCCTGAGTTTGAGCAAATTGTATATTCTGGTGCACAGACTAACAGGAAGTGAACTTCGTGAATGCAGTGCAATCTGCATTCGGTGTTTGGTGACATTAGATCTGGGAGTCATATGATATAATATGATGATATAATGTTGTTATTCATAAAACAATAACATAATACTCTTTTTCCTGTGTATTGTGGGTACCATCAGATGTCAAGCTTTTATTTTATGTCAGTTGTTACACACTGTAGGAGACAGTGTAACAGTTTTTGTACCAATCATTTCACTTTCCCTCCTTTTCCTCATCAGAAATGTAGTTTTTCATAGCATAGCTGTAGTATTTGATTGGAATATCATGATGAATACCATGTATCATGATTTAAAAAAAAAAAAAAAAAATTTTATACAGTAACTAAAAGACAGAAGTTTGGTGGTGTGCTTACTGCAGGATTAGATATATTTTTGGCAGAACACAATGAAATGTGAAAATTCAAATGTTCTCCTTTTGTCCCCTCCCAATACCCCCTTACTTACTGTCCAGCTAGAACCAGCTGCTCTTTAGAACAAGGAGTTGCAATAATGCTTGGACCCCTTGCGATTCTGCAGTCACAGAACTGTACTTTAGGCCAATTTCTGAATCATTTTGAAATCGCAGTATTAAACATTGTAACATTGCTAAATTGTATGCATGATTAACAGCATTAAGTTAATCATGACTTGGGTTTAAGTTTAAGCTCATCACACCTCAAGGCTGTAAATAACTGTGTGAAACTTTGTTGCGTCAAAGACAGTAGAGACGGTTATAATACGAATGAGGACTGCATGTAATGCTGACTGTAAAATTAGCCAGTCATCTTGTTGGTAGGATGTTACCAGAAAACACTGGTCTAATGAGATTGACACTGGCGCATGTGCTGACGTACAGCACTGTTAGTTACTGAGAAATGTGCGTATGCAGTAGCAACCACAACTTTTTGTTCATATTATTTAAGGCAAAGATGAAACCTTATTTACGCTGTTATCATCAGATTTTAAATCAGTGTTTGTTAATGTGTATCTGGTATACAAGTTTCTCCCAGTCGAGTAGATAGAAGCCTGGTCTTGTATGACTGGTAGTAACCAAGGTGGCTGCCGAGTGGTGAGACAAGAAGGTTGTGCCCATCCATACCTTGTTGTTTTTTTTAAAAATCAGAATCATGTATTGTGTGATCAGATCAGAGCTAGATCAGATTAGATCCTGCTTACTTTGGCATTTTGTTTTTACACATGGTGATTTTGAATACCACTTTCCATGTTAAATTGGTTGCAGTGAATCTGTTCAACACTGTATGGATGACTGGAGCTGAATCACTCAAGAGCAGAGTAATATTTTAGCCAAACATATGGCTTTCACAAACCATTTACTGAGTTGTCAGAATAATAATAACAATGTGAAAAGCATAAAATACAATAGGATAACGGATAAAATATATAACAACCGACGGTTTAAAGGAGAGAACATGGCTATTCTGTAAGGAGTGTTTAGCAGAATACCACAAATATAGCAGAAAAAGAACCTCAATTATGTGTTGGATCTATTAATTTGTAGTTCCAGTGCAAACTGAAGAAGCAAACTTCAGACAGCTGCTGAATTCTCAATTCTGATTGGTCAGAAGGTGTTAATAAATTATGTAGAAGAGCAGCCAGTCGTTCTAATGCGTTCTTGTGTTTGCAGTAACGACTCATTCACAGGGACGTGTATAGCAGGTACTTCACGCTATCTAAGACTAATGTTAAATGGATTTAAATTGTTTTAATTTAACAAAGGAAAACTTGCAATCATTGATATTGTGGAGTTGTCTGTAAGGAGATGTTTATGACTCTAATGATGCGTTTGTTTTGTTTTAGAGGTATGATGTGAGTTCTTGTCAGTCCCAATCCCAGTGTTACTGAAATGGTTAAATTACCAGTTTATTTCACTAAGTAGATTTGTATGCAGTCTAGCAGTAGCTTGTTTGATTTGAAAGGTGCGTTAGGTAAGGTGCGTTGTCAAAAATGTTTTAAGTATGTTTAAGTAGGTGAAGTTAAAATTAGAATGACATTTTTTGACTCCCTGATCCCGCCCCATTCCTGCCCATGAAAACAAAGCTCCTCCCCCAGATCTTACAGAGGTTCAACTAGACTATTGGACTAAGTGAGATCCTCATATTTCTGTTCTTGTTAGTTGAAGAAAAACAGCCCATATTTTTTTCCTTCAGTAGACAGTGGTGAAGGAGAACTACTGCTTGTTTGTTTAGTCAAACAGCCAACTTATACATTTCTTCAAGATTTCCTTTTTGCCCCGCAATAGCATTCAGGACCGCAACAATAAACTAAAATAATAAACTATTTCTTTCTTGCCAGTGATGGAGGTTTGATGAGTGTTCCTAGTTAGATTCTCTCCCTCCTGCCCTCATCTGTCATGCAGTGAAGCCATCTGCCCATTCCTCATGTTTGCATACTCATGAGTCGTGTCACCACAGCCACTGCACAGGGAGCCTCGTCTTATTTAAACAGCAGGTTGAAGGATCAGGGAGGAGACCTTTATTTGTATAGTGTTCAGAATGTGTGCTTTCTATTAGCAGCCTTCACACCTCCATTATCAAGGCGTCTGCTCTGAAGAGCTGCTGTGTGTTCAAAGGCATAAGCCATGTGCCAGAAATGCCATACGCTGCCTTATAGGACTGATACCGTGGACCTTTCCGTAGTTCATATTTCTCCTTTCTAACACTACATTCAGTCACTTAGGTCTTGGGAATTAGATCTAAATTAGGTGCTTTGAATTAATAATGCCAAATGTACACCATTGGGGTGTGTGTGTGTGAATGGGTGAATGAGACACAGTGTAAAGCGCTTTGGATTAAATATATAAGTGCAGACCATTTACACGATTATTATTTTCATAATCCTCACTGTCTCTTCTTATATGTCTTATATCTAAGGAATAAGCTATAAACAGTCGTTTCCTCACCAGCCTGTCTTTCTTTCATTGGTCAGAAATATGAAGATGGAAAAGGGTGAACAAATCTTTACCAAGTGTATCACATCTAGTGTTTATTTTTCTTTTTGTTCAATGGTCCAAATATCCACAGTCACAGCTCTGTCCTTGGTTCAGGTTGCACCTCACGGGTCAGTTTAGCGGCTCACATCTACAATTTTTTTTCCGCCTGCAATCCAATATACACGGCATGTTGAGTTCACTTCCTGGTTGCTTTGGATTGCACCCGAGTGTGATTGCTGTGTTCTCACCAAACAAGGAAAACGCACCAGGGTTCGATTCAAACACACTAAGGGATGTATATGTGAAAGCACCCTAAGGTTGTTTGCACACTCGCGTTTTTTTTTCTGGTACTTTGGGCCATTTGAGCCCCGAGTTCATTATGATTGATGAAGTGTGAAAGCCGTTTTCACACCAGGAAGCAGTCCAGAGAGCCGGTTCTTGGTCCTCTTGAACACTGTGGTCTGAGGTCTGCTTCAGCTGAACCGTGGCACGGTCCGCATCAGATGTGGAAGCTGTCCGTGCTCTGCGTCGCGTACCGAGTAACGTGATTGTTTCAACTTGTATGGCTTTTACACACAGACTTCCTCTCCAGCTCATTGTGCACTCTTTTTTTCTTTGTATGAACCTGGTATGCATCTACATGTTTCAGCTTGATGTAATCAGCTGTGTGCTTTAGGTATTTACATAATCCACTATTTCTAAAGTTGTAGCAATTGTGGCTATCCGAGTAATCCGTGCACCTTAAAGCGATCACACTCGAGTCAGTACTCTGTTCTGGAAGGAACTGTGCCTCAACGCCTCACTGTAACATGAGCAGAAATGTAAATACAGCCATTGTGTTTTATCAGCATTGCTTAGCGGTGTGTTACTGTGTGCTGCTGCAATGAGAACCCCATAGCTTCTTATCGTAGTCGTCCTTAGTTACCACCGAGTCCATTTGAACTCCTACAAGTGGAAAATTCCACTCTCGGGTTTCTGCTCTGTGCTGGAGCTGCGAACATTCGATTGAATGCAGTTACATTGTTTTATGTTTGTCCATTCAAATGAGTAAATGAGACGGATTGACTTTTTTGATTTTGCACTTTCATTACAATATTTATGGACATTTTGTCAAGGCTAGATGGCACTGCAAAAACAAACAAACAAACAAAAAAAACAACAACCTTTGGCTAGTTAAAATATCTTACATTTTTAAATGTAAGATATCAAATATTTCTTATGAGGTATAATTCTAAAATAAGTACAGTTAGTATACCTATATACACTCACCATGCACTTTATTAGGTACACCTGTACACCCGCACATTCATGCAGTTATCTAATCAGCCAATCATGTAGCAGCAGTGCAATGCAAAAAATCATGCAGATACAGGTGAAGAGCTTCAGTTATTGATCACTTCCAACAACAAGATGATGAAAATGTGTGATCTCTATGCCTTTGATCGTGGCATGCTTGTTGGTACCAGATGTGCTGGTTTAATTATTTCAGAAATGGCGGATCACACACAACATTCTCTTACACAGAACGGTGCGAAAAACAAAAAAAACATTGATTGACTGACAGTTCTGTGGAGGGAAACGCCTTGATGCCTCTGACCCCAGCTTCCTGACACACTGGGGTATGCGAAGAAAACAGTTTCACTGTGCTCTACTGTATATGTGACCAATAAAGACTCATTATCATTATAATGATGTGACCCAAACTGTATAATTGAAGATTCGAGCTGTCCAGTTTCGATGAGTCGGTGGTCATGATGGACTCAGATTCTTGTTCGTGGCTGATGGGAGTGGAACCCAACGTGGTCTTTTGCTGTTGTAGCCCATCCACCTCGAGGTTCAATGTTTGTGCATGCTGAGATGCTTTTCTGCGCACCACGGTTGTAAAGAGAGATTATATTAGTTACTATATCCTTTAATTTAGGTTTAATAGACTTAATAATCTCATTTGTTTTATAATCTAATAATAAGAAATATTAGATAAGTACGTGCATTTGAGAATTTTTTATTTGCTTACTTGCATAGTTGCTTCTTTTCTTTGAGCCTTCATGCTGTGTGTGTGTGTGTGTGTGTGTGTGCGCGCGCACGTGCAATCTCAGTATCATAGTCAGAATTTCTTTGAAGTAAAATTTACCAGCTAATTACATGGTTGTGAAATAAGGTGGTGGATGTTTCAGCAAGATGTTCTACCATTCACACTATTGCAAATGTGTAATTCTTTAAATTAGGTTGTAAATGTTAGAGAGAGGTGCTGCAGCTTTCAGTGGAACTGGAATGAAATCTCTGCAGTTTTCTCAATTTTAACATTTCTGCTAGACCTTAAATTCTGGTTGCGATCCAAGCTAAAGAGAAACATTTCAGTTTAAGAAAGTGTGTAGTTTTCAGAACTATATAATAGCACTGTCCAAATCTGACCACATTAAGGGTTTTCCCGGTCACCGCACACATTAATCCGTTATGGTATAAAATTGCAATATATAAACTGAGAGAGACCATGACGTGCCGTATTTGCATTTCCGTTGCTTGTACCCATATCTAATGTGTTGTTTTGACCTCTCCTCAGATTTGAGCTTGATTTACATCCACCATTTTGGGACGATGTTTGAAGACTTTCTAAAATATTTGACTTATTACACACAGACCGAATGACCGTGTGGTCAAAGTGGAATTTTGCTGTTTTGTTTTGTCTGCCCCTCATTTCAGTTGTTTTTCCAGTAATAGGCATGAATGCGTTGGCGTGTTTGAGGTCTGTTTGTTCTGCTGACCTTTCAGCCACCTTGTGAAGGCTCATCGCAGGACGACCTCCTAGCCTTCAGCTATGAACCTCAGATAGCCCGAGTGGCCTCGGCCCGTGGAAAGCATCACGTCCCATGGTTCTCATTTTGGGGAAATCATGTGATAAGGCGTGTTGGGAATAATGTGCTAATTGATTAGATACTGTGCTTTGTTAAGCCTTTTGTGGGTCATCTTTGTTCCTGAGTGGATCTAAATAGAAGTCATACCAATCTCAGGAGAGAGGGTCATCCACAGACATCTGTACTTTTTTTTTTTTTCTGCCAATGATCACGCACGGTACTTTTATTTCACCGCGTTTTAATCTCCCATCCACATGAACAGGGATCACTGAAAATGAAGCTTTTCAAAAATACCCTTGATTGTGGAGATATGTTTGTGTCGTGTGGAGAAAGTGTTGTGAATATACTATGACTCTCTTTATCATGACTGATGACCAGGTTATGAGTTTTTGGTCTGTCATTTCATATGTAATAAGATTCAATTTAGCAACCTCTGATTGATCTGTGATCAACTTTGTTCAGAATCTGGGGTAGGCATACTGTTTATTTGTGAATGATGATGACTTAAAGACGATGACTCTGCAAATCACATCAGTTCAAAAATATAAGCAAACTGTACGTTGAGTAGAGATTTTGGATAAGACCTGAATGAGCACTTTGTATACAAGTGTATCTTTAAGCACCACCTCAGTGACTATGTTTACATGGACAGCAATAAACTAATTATTGAGCTTATTCTGATTAAGACAATATTGTGATTAAGTTGATTTTAGAATACTCCTTTCATGTTCAGGTTTTTACATGTTATAGAACAGAGATCGATCTAACGGCACACGTCATTACGTCCCCACGCCACGCCGTCCGACGTTCCCTCCAGAATCAACATACGATTTGTCTTTGTTATGGTATCATATACAGTTTTGGGTGTTTAATTTTTAATTTCACGAAAGCTTCAAGTGCAGTTAATTATTTGTCATGCTATACGTGCAAATAGATGACTGCTTGAAGCCGTGGGCTGCGTCCCAAACCGCATACTTACCTACTATATAGTAGCTCAGATGCATGTATTTCACCTACTGTATAGTAGGTAAGTACGCGGTTTCGGACACAGCAGTGCTCTCTTGTTTGCTGTCAGCGGTTGAGCACTGCCGTGTGTGTACGTGTCCTGTCGCAAAATGCTGTGAAATCTCCCACACGACGTTAATAGTGTGATTAAGGTGTGTACATGTCTGTAATGCTCGTCGATAATGCGACTAAAACAGGAGTACTCCACACGTCTTAATTCGATTTGTGTTTACTTCGAGTATGACTTTAGTCGGATTAAGGTAATAAAAAATTGCCGTTTACATGGCAGTTTCTTAATCAGAGTATTGTCTTAATCGGGTTAATATTGGATTATTGTTGTCCATGTAAATGTACTGAGTGTCAGTCCACACATATGATTGACCATGTTCTTGGCCATGTTGGTGTTTTTCTGCATTTCACCTTATCTACTGCTCTGTACACCTGGGCGCAGTGTGATTCTTGAGGCATTTGACATAGGTTTTTGACATACTATCACTGGGTGGGTGTGCTCATGTGTTTTTTCAAATTCACCGTTTGTGTGGGGTAATAACTTGGTTTTTAAAAACCATCTGTATACATTTGGATGCTGCATACTAGTGTTTAAAAAATGCTGTTAACTGTTAAGTGGGCATGAAAGGGAACAGATATCACGCTAGGCATATATTATTACATTATGGTATATTACATTATGTTGGCTACTTGTGCTGTTGGAGTAAAGACTAATCTGGAACAATAACGTTATTGTGCTTCACTTCCTCATGTGATGCTCACTTCTTCTTTAAAGCAGAACTGGGCGAATGAAGAAGTCGAATATATTCCTGTCCTTTTTCCTCATCGCCTCTCCTTTAATCATAAGGCACGTGTCTGGGCTTGTTATAAAGCTGTGGACCTGCAGTTCAGTTTCATACCTGGGGAAAGGATTTCTGCAGTCAGATTTGATTAGGGTTCTGCAGAGATGGATAAAACTCTGGGTGTGTCGCAGTCTCTGTTTCCACATGTGTGTATGTGTACACATTTTGTTATGCAATCTGAAAGCTGGCCGAGACGTGATCTGGCAGCGAGCCATCAAGGACCTGTCTGAAAGGCAAATATCCGGGTGTATAAAAACCTGCACACAGCAACGACTGCCATCAGAGTCTGGGTGTGTAGGTGCGTTTGGGATGAGCTAAAATGTGTTAATGTTTTAGGAAATTGCAGTATTAATGTAGCTATACTGCTGTATTGTAGGCAAGTCTGCATCAAAGCTAAATTTGTTAAAGGAAAGAAAGTAATGTTTTTATTTATAAATTTTTTTTAAATGATATATCTATGGTTTAGCTTGATACACTTATTTTTCATTTCCCAGGCCATCTATCTCACAGACCTTCATTCACTTACATTTTTACATACTTAATCCAATATTAATTAATGTGTACAATAATATTTTAATATTATAGCCACAGAGCTGTAATATTTCTGAATTGTTCATTGACAGACCACATTAGGTCCATCTTGTTTTTGAGGTAACAAGGCTTGTATTAAACCAGTTGAATTCAAGCGTGCAGGCTAATATCTATAACAACTCGATAATAAATATAATGTCACTGTAAGAAAATACAAAGATCATAGATTTTTTAAAATATGCTTAACTAACCATTTCTAGAAGTCTTACACATCAGCATGTTGTACTTCAGTAAAGTCTAGTGCACTCACCAGGGAAGCAACGCATTTCTCTGTTTGTCACGTTTTCACACCGCTAATAGAAATTCTTTGGTCTTCATTAGTTACTAATTTGTGTAGTGTCAAAGTGAAGGATGTACTGTAGCATGAACTGTAATGGCATCAGCAAACACATGAGGGTGGTTATGTGAAGCTAGCTACCACATCTTTTCAAACTGCTACTCATGCTACATCACAGGGCAGCATAACACACTCCGAGGAAAGTGCTATCTGCCCTCTTCCGCGTACATGAGCTCACAGATGCCTGTAACTGGCTAGTGTCACTGTGACCGGGGAGAGTGAGTATACCATCCTTCTCACCCAGAGAACCTGGCCAGTTTTGCTCTAACACCCCCTGGCTATGGATGACCTTGTCAGGATTTGAACTCATTATCTCCCAATGATGGGATGAATGCTTTTCTGTTTTCACCAGTGAGCTCTCTTGCACAATAATTTTTCTCAATTATTACATTATATAAGCGACCACTTTTAGCCTAATCGATTATGTTTCTGGACAACCAAAACATGGGACTGTCTATTCACCTAAGTGTACATTGTTGTTGGACTTATTTAGAAATTTAATTCAGCTGACCCCATCTTTGGTGTTTAGTGGTGCGTGCAGATGGCAGTACACAGCTCTGTGCTGTGCAGAGGCAGTTTGAGATGGATTAGAGCTGTAATCTGGGCCACTGCAGATTACATCCCCACAGTGTCACATGACCAACAGACAAGTGGATCCCCATTTATGTTGGAAGCCAAGAAACAGAGGGGGATGGGCATGAGTCCAGTTAGAAGATAACCATGCTTGTTCAGCTGTTTACGAGACCTTCAGTGTGCAGTTTTGCTAGCTGTCTCAAACGATGTGCAGCAGAAAGCGAATTAATCACTGCTGTCTTGGCCTGTTCATCGTATGAGGCAGAAGCACCTCAGAGGCACATGATCCAATCACAAAGTGAGGTGTCATCAATCTGAGATTTCCAGGATGGATCCTACGGTGGACTACAAGTCTCCTTTCAGTTTTGAGCAAGGGCTTAACACCAACTACCTTTACTTGTCTCCTAAAGAGAGCTTCACTCCACCCAGATCACCGGTACTACCATGCAGAGGTAACCTGTGTGTAGTTGCGCATGTGCATTGACGGTGTGATCATGGTATTCAGCAAGCAGCATGTTATTGTGGGCGCTGAAAAATACCGCTCTCTTTTGTGTTTTCGAGTCATAGTGATGCATTATGGTGAACCTCTTTATTGAAACTTGGCTGTCATTTTGTTTTAAAAATAAATTCTAATAGCTTTGAGAGACCCCAATTTCCCATGCAGTCATTTCTGGAGTTATTGGCACCCATGGTCAAGCTTGGTAAAGTATGAAAGCATGGTAATGTAAAAAAGAAGCTTAATCTCACACTGAAAATGAGAGAAATCAAAACCTTTTCGAAGCATTTATAAAATAAAATAAAAAAAACAATAATTTAAATCCTTATCGCAAAGGGTAGGACCTAGGACCCTGGAGGATCTGGAGAGATTCTCTTGTGAGGAGTGGTCTCAGGTTGCTTGCTCTGTATTCTCCAGGAATACAGGCTCTGTGCAACCTCTCTGCATTAACATAACAGCACTAAGTACTAAATGCATGGGTGCCAAAAATTGTGACATACCTATGATAAGGTATTTTTACTTTTTATTTTCTTGGAACAAATCAACTTCAGTTAAATTTCTCTTATATTTTCTGACATTAAACTAATGAACCACACGTTTTGTTATTTTTAACCTATCTTGAACGAAGGTGCCAATAATTCTGGAGCTGACTGTATACCGATATTACACATTCTCAGAGTTACCTTGTGTCTATATCCTTATAAGATATTAAAAAAACCCAAACTGTTACATAATTAGATTGAGGTTTTTACATGTTTACCTCTGAAGAACCTTTTACCATCTAAAACCCAATCATTCAGCATTCAGACACAATAGAAAGACATTGCCAGAGATGATGACGACATGCAAGACACATTTTATTGCTTTTACGTATGTCATTTGAATGTGTAGCTACTCAAGGCATATTTTCATATCGTTAAACCTGTATCTTCTATTCATTATACCACCGAAACAGTTGTTTCTGATTTCTTTCAGAAACAATCTTCAAAATGTCTTCATGAGTGTTCATGAGAATAGTTCAAGATTCTGCTCAGATGTAAGATGTTTTGGACTCTGTGGTTTGAGCTTTTTGGAGCAAGATATAGTCACTGGATTGGAAAAAGCTGAACAGAATTCAATGGTAAACCTTATTCAAAGTTAAAAGTGTATTCTTGAAGCATTTGTGGTCAGTAAATATGATAATTTACTCATTTCATTTACAAGATCATTTACTGTGTTTACAAATAGGCTACAGGAAAAGGTCTATGATTGGTCGTCTGCCGTGCCAGTCAAATTGTCTCTTTCTGTTAAAGGTGGATCTTGGCCACGTTATGTAATTTGCAAAGTATCAGACACTCTAGTGAATACTAGAAGTCTGGCTTGCGAGACTAATTCAGTAAAATTGCTGCTTCTTGGTTCCAGACCAGACCGATATTTTTATTTATTTATTAATTTTTTCTGCCAAGAAAAGTGCAGAACGATTTTTACGGTTCCAGATTAGACACGAAAACTGGCACTGACACCTTTTTAGTTTTTTTAAAAAAAAGGGGGAGTTGCCAATGTTCAGTGTTGTTATCTGTGACAGAATTCTGCATACTTCAGTAGGCACACCATAAAATGTGCGGTGGCCTGAGAAAAGCCTACATGTTGTGAAATTCTGTTATATAATGCATGTAGACTTCTGTAAAAATATTCCTACAAGTACATCAGCACACAACAAACAACGCATGCAGGGCAGAATTAGGTAAACATCCGCTAATTATAAAAATACAGAAACGGCCAATCAAATTCTGGAAACACCTAAAACTCAGTGCCGCCCCCCCTCAGTCATATCATTACAAAGCCCTGCAATACCAAGAGCTGATCAAAGCAAACAGCCCCCTCTCTCAGCTGGGCCGAAGCTTCAGCTCTGAAGGATCACCGACACCTACTGACCCCCACCACACTGACGCTCCACACCAGAACAACAAAGTCCAACACATCAGATTAGACCAAATTACAATACAAATTTAAAAAACTACATCACCTACTGGGAAATCCAAACACAACAACAGAGTGAAATGCAATGCTATTTGGCCCTGAAAAGACACCATGGCAGACTCTCTGTACACAGTGACAGATAAAAAACTGAGAAGCACCTTGACAAGGTACAGACTCGGTGGACACACCTTAGCAACAGACACAGGAAAACATGTCTCCCACATGTCTCCACATCTCCAATTTTCTTCCTGAAAAGAACACACAAAATACACACATCTGAGAAAACTTCTTCCCCAAAGTGAAACACACACACACCAAGCATTTGACAATTTGTCAAACGGTAAAAAAAACAAACAAAACAAAAAAAAACCTCCCCCTCCTACTAGGAGAAGACAGAGACTGTTGTATAATAACAACACAGTATGTCTCAGCCTGCCACAATATTAGGAACAGTGAGTGACCTGCCTTGCCCTTGTATTTCCTGTAATTGTTGTGATTGCTCTTCTTTATTATTGTTCTATATATTTTCTTACCTTTATTAGTAAATTCACTTTTATCCTGTAATTTTACACATTTTTCAATTGTTCTCTATATAGTAAATATATTTTGTCCTTAATATGTACATTTATGTACATTGTTTGCACTATATTTTATTTGATTAATTTTTTTTTTCTTATTTTACTTAATCTATTAGATTTTATTCAGTTTTATTTTATTTCTCATGTTTACACTACCCTTTCGTGTAGTTGCTTTGGAAATACAAATGTACAATTGTTTGTCATGCCAATAAAGCACATGAAAACTGAAATAACTGAGCTATATATTATTGATGTATAGCTGAACTGAAATGTCTGTCTGAAAGACACCAACACACTTGTTGTCTAAAAGCAACTGCTTTTTATTTATTTGTTTGTTTGTTTATAATAAATAAGTCCGCCCCCTTCCTCATATATGAGCCCACAGTTGTCCACGATTGGCGAATGTCACTGTGATGGACTCGAGAAAGAGTTTATCATCCCTCTCATCCAGAGAGCATGGTCTATTTTGTCAGGTGTGAACAGGGTCAAATGTATCTCATAGACGCATTGTGATCCGATTACTCAAACCGCATGGCGGTGATCTGGGACGCATATGGCCCCATCACATTCGTAGTGTAAACGTGAATGCATCTCGATGCGGACAGCAATGAAGGACCAACTATCCGACTGCATCTACGTATGAAATCTGAACGCAAGTGGTCACAGGAGATGCATTCATAACTCCATGTGTGAAAGGCTATACGTGTCGGCTTTCCACATGTGATCGGATCACCGGAGTTGGAGGTTAACACCAGGTGTGAACATGTCTGTGGTATCGTTAGGATTTGAACTTGGGATCTCTGAACAATAGGATGAACGCTTTTCTGTTGCACGCCTTGGGAGCCGCAATTGCAATTTGTTTATTAATTAACATTTATTAAATAAAATAATAAAAATTGTTTACCTACCATATGAGCTTATTTACCTAACATGATCTTTTGGAGAAAGTTTAGAAAGTTAATAAATGTTCTTTTGGGGAAATATATTAGTTTTCTTAAAGTAGAGGCGTCAAAGTATGTTGTAGGCAGATTACAATTACAATTTGGGCTACAACCTGACTTTTCATAATTTTTTTAGCTTTTTTTTTTTTTTTTTTTTTTTTTTTTTTTTTTTTTTTTCTTTTTTCTTTTTTTTTTTTTTTTTTTTTTTTTTGT
>JANDJT010000141.1:1915719-1932708 GCA_024331685.1 Stegophilus panzeri | reverse complement strand
GAGTAAATGTTACTGAGTTCCTTGTTTAACAGAAGGGGGCGCTGTGTCTCTTCTGTGTAATATAAACAGTAACTCATAAATAATGTACTCGAAGTAAACTTTACTAAGTTCTTTGTTTAACAGAAGGGGGCGCTGTGTCTCCTGTGTAATACAAACAGTAATTTATATAAAATGTACTTTGAGTAAATGTTATTGAGTTCCTTTTACAACAAAAAGGGGGGCGCTCTATCTGCATATTAACAGTAACTCATATAAAATGTACTCTGAGTAAATGTTACTGAGTTTAACAGAAGGGGGCGCTGTGCCTCTCTTGTTTAATATAAAGTGTAACTCATGTAAAATGTACTCTGAGTAAATGTTACTGAGTTTAACAGAAGGGGGCGCTGTGCCTCTCTTGTTTAACATAAAGTGTAACTGATGTAAAATGTACTCTGAGTAAATGTTACTTTGTTTCACAGAAGGTGGCGCTGTGTCCCTCCTGTGTAATTTACAGTGACAGTGAAATCTGAAGGGTTTTCACAGACAAAATTCGCTCTGACCCCAAATACCCAGAAAGAACATTGCAGAAAGAACATTTGACAGAAAGAACATTTGACTTTAGCTGCTTTGCAAAAAGAGACGTATTTAATGTGTGAGTGGCACAGAGGTTACGTATGGTTGGTTGTACATCACCAATGTAAAGGAAAATAAGTGTGACTTAGTGAAGAAATGAGGAGACTCAGAATGAGCGTGTTGTAGATTGGTAGAGCTCTGGTGCTGGCAGTTCCTGTCAGACCCACATGACGACCAGCTGGTGACTTCACTGTGCTGCTGTACACTACATTCAGCAAGACTCTTAAACTGCCTTTTCACATTTAGAGCCATGTGAGAGACCTATTTAGCAAACATGTTCGAAATCCTTTTTGATCTTAACTGACATCACTCACTGTCCTGATTGTACATGTTTATTATAGATTATATGCTTTTTTTTTTTTTTGCGGAAAACTACTTAAATTGGCAAAATTGCAATTGCACGGTCTTTGGCAGTGATGTTTGTTGGTAAATGAGACCTTTTTAGCTGTACCCACGTTCGACGCACGTGAATTGTGGAAGGCTTTGGCTGAATGTACGTTATGATGACGTCACATGATGCGTCTTGGCCCACATCTGCGGTAATTTTAAAAAATTGCAAGCTCCTCCGGATACTGCGGAGTTTCCTTGATTTTTGCATTAATTTCCATGATCACAAAATCCTGGAGGGACTGATAGAGTGCATCTATCAACAATCACAGTCTAGTGAATAGAGTTTAATTTAAATGTTTATCAGGGAAATCAAATGCGGTGTTCTGCTAACAGAATTGCAACAGAATATCCATGATTATACCTCGGCGACTAGGTGGTCATTGCTCGTGCTACTGAATGGATGTGGTACATTAAATTGGTTGAAACATTTTCGGTGAGATTCATGCAGCATTGCAGCAACGGTTGGAAATGTTCCAGATTTGCCGTTTGCAAGACAGCAAGTTCATGAGTTAATTATTTGCTTTAATTAAATGGCTTTAATTATTTGCAATAGTTTCCTGGATGGCCGAGTTGTGTTGAATTGATTCTGGTGATTCTTTACAAGTAGTACAGTGACAGTAATATGACTGCAAAAGCAGCACTGTGTAAGGGTTGTCAGATTGGCATTGACAGGAAATTTGTACGTGTCGTATTTCAGCTCAGATACGTCAAACGTCATCATGGCACTGCATGGGGACAGAAAGGAGCCGTGAATTATCATTGATTGTTTATTACTTGGCACTTGCTGGAATCTGATGACTCTACACGGTGAAGAACATAGTGGCAACACACACTTTCAAATATATTCTTCTGCAAGTAGAAGTACAGGTAATAGTACAAGCAATATAGGCTTATAATGCACAGCGTATATAGTGTTAAACATTTACACTCACCAGTCCAAAATGTGATCTCGTGGCATGGTTGTTGGTGCCAGATAGGCTGGATGGGGAGTATTTATGAAACTGCTGCTCTTCTGGTATTTTCACATACAACAGTCTGTAGAGTTTACACAGAGTGGTACGAAAACAGTTTCCTGTGAGTGGCAGTTCTTCAGGTGGAAATGCCTTGTTGAAGAAAGAGATCAGAGAAGAATGGCCAGACTGGTTCGAGCTGTCACGAAGGCCACAGTAACTCGCATAACCCTTTACAACCATTGTCAGCAGAAAAGCATCTCCGGATGAACAGCATGTTTAACCTTTAGGCTGATGGGCTACAACAGCAGAAGTCCATATCAGGTTCCACTCCTATCAGCCAAGAACATGAATCTGAGGCTATCATGGGCACCGACCCACCCAAACTGTGCAGGTATAAAGCTGTTCCTAATCAATTGGTCAGTGAGTATACATTGACTGAATAATTATGGTTCCAGTATCACAACGATCATTTTAAAAATATCATTTAACCATCATAATGGAGTCCCAGTTTAACTTAAGCTGAACTTTACCACTTTCCATGAGTGAGATGTGTAAAACAGTGGATCTTGCCTACAAGTAATGTTTATATTTTATTTAAAATAAATAAATAAATAAATCATGTCAGACTTCGAATACATTGATGCAAAATCCCTCAATAAGAAAGCAGTATTGTGTTGCGTAATGGGCGGAGATCAAAAAGTAGGTCGTCGTAGCGAATAAGGTGTGTCTTGCAGAACAGTATGAAAGAATGCATGAAAAAGCGAGTCAGAAAACAAGGTTTATCCCCTATTGTGCTTAACATTATACTTATAAGCCTTTTATAAAGCCTTAACTGTTTAAAGACTGTTACAATGCCGAGACAGAATATGGGCTTCTTGTACTTGACATGAAAATCTGATCATTACAGTCGGAGTAAGATGGACTGGGATGTAAAACCCCCAGTTTTTCTCCGTTTTGCAAAGTTGTATTTATTCTCTGCATGTAGCGTCAGTGATAAGCGTTTATACTTTGTGCTTCCCCTCCCTGCTTTTCTCACGCTTTAGGAATGGGAGGTAGAGTTTGCTTATGAAGCAGGATTGGTGGAATGTGGTGGGAGGTTAAGGTGGGAACCTTGGATTGCCTGTTTGTTTCTTTCTGCAATCAGCTCACAATGCAACCTTCCAACCACATTTTCAAACAGGAGCACTTTTCACCGATGAGACGTCTTGTAGGTGGCTGAGACGTAGGCTGCGGTACATTCTGAAGTGATCAATGACTATGCCCTACTCGGTCCTCCTTTATAGGGGTCAGAAGTACCAGCCATTTAAAAAAAAAAAAAAAAAAAAAAAAAAAAAAAGCACATTAGTGGACAGCGATTTAGTGTTATATTTCAGTGTTATATTTCTAATCCTAAGCCACTTAAGTATATCGATATTATGCATTTTATTTTTAAGGGAACTTTTGATGTAAATGCTTTTCATCACTTTAATTTGGAACAGCTCTTGTTTCAAAACGGTAGAAAAGTGTTTTGCTTTGACACTTGGATCGCCTGCCTCCATATACAGCAAGCTCTGATGTACAGCAAGCTTTAGGAATCCCTTGTCGACTAAATACAGTTTTTTAAAATGCCAAGTAAGATGCTAAAAAAGAGTGAGCTTCATTAAGGCAGGCTCCACCCCAGCTGCTGAAAATATTCACCCCTGCAGTAGACACAGGCCTCATGTCCAAGTGGAATCGTGTGTGTGTGTGTGTGTGTGTGTGTGGGAAACATGCCTTATGTCCAAGTGGAACTGTGTGTGTGCTTGTTTGTCTGTACTTGAGTAACTGTCAGTCATTTGAAGGCCAACTTTTTTAATCTTGTGCCTGTCTGTGACCGGTGTGTATCTGATGCTCTATATCGGTGCTATGAGAACTGGGGGACTGGCATCATTTTCTGTTTTCAATATTCCTGCACTCAAAAATGCATTTTAAATATAAATAAATGCTAAATTCCTGGATGACCAAAAAGTTCTATCATGCAGGTCAGGATGTTAATTACACAGTCTGAGCCACCGAATAGAAAGCAAACACAAAGGCTTGTATGGGGTTTTTATAAATTACACAGACTTATTTCTTTAGTAAAAACTCAAATATTTCCCAAGACACAGGCAACAAGTGAACAAAAGAAGTAAGGCATAGCACCGTCACTGTATACTGTCCCAACCGGTTTCTATTTAAATAATTAAAGACCACTGAGCCAATCACAACAACACAGCAGACTGCTGCACGAGCCAATCACAAAACAACGTCCAACTCCATGAGTTTTGCCATTTCCATTTGTCTTTGATGTATATTTTATTATGTTTAGCAAGTGTAGACTAAACCAGGACTCCCATACTGAAATCCCACTCATGTCTACCTCTGACAAATGAGAGCTAGTGTACTAGCAGGTAACTAGGTAGGAGAGCCAGTTGACATGGCTCTTTCCAATTTTCAAATGTATCTATATTCATAGATCCTAACTTTTTCTTTTTTTACGAGGATAAATGTGTAGAGATGCTTCTAGGCCATTATTGGTATTGGTAGGGGGAAAAACACTACACAGTTTATTCTACACAAATGAATTTCAATTGTGTACAGTTACATGTTCAGGGTTACGATAATAAGAAAGCTTAAAGCTCCAGGGCTCTTTGTTGCTCTTTGGGCTGGTTGTTGTGTGCTGTTTGTGAGCCCATCTTGAGTCACTTGAGCATGATTCGTGACCATATCTTTTAGAGTTAAATCCAGTGGAATCGGATATATTGAGCAGAATTGAACTGACAAAACAGAGCCTTTATGAAACACAAAGTAGTGCAAAGTTTTCCATCATTTCCAGCATATGATATAATATAATTGTGTGTGCGCGCATGTGTATAGGTGCTCAGAGACCCGACTCCAACCCAGAAGTGGGTGAAGATGCAGCGAACACAGTACAGCCTGCCTCTGACACATCACTTACTGAGGAGGAACAAGAGGAGCTACGCAGTGAACTGGTGAAGGTCAGCAGTCTTTAACATGCTGATCTATGCTACTTAGTATTAATTGTGTCTTTCTGTGCTTTGGATGAGTACTTGGTCGAGGAGATGCGACTGACTGATGATTGCTGTTAGTGGATGCAATATGCCTTCTTTTCAAGGTCACACTGATAGCCTATAAGACGCTGTCAGTCTTTCTTACTGACCTAGTTGTAAGTGATTTAGAGTGTACATTGTAATTTTAAAGCCTGGGGGCAGATCTGTACTCGAGTTACATTGTAGACACACATTGTGTTCGAAACGGTAACCGAAACACTGCTCACTACACTGACTTACTTTTTATAGAGAACAGAATTTGTGTCTGAAATAAAAGCTTTTTTATCACACAGGATTGCTCTGTATCAAACCAGTAACAGTTAAATACCTGAGCTAACTAACAACCAAATACTGTCTGTCGAAACAACTTCACAAAACAATGAATCCACTCTTTGTTTGTGTGTTCGATAGAAGTCTAAGAAGTCTGAGGAAATGTCATCACTATCTTCCTCAGTGAAGATGTGTGAATAAAACCATGCAAAACAGTACATTATGGGTATTCTTACTTCTTAATTAGGGTGCATTGTTTGTACACATACTGTAGTGCATTGACGGGGCACTCTGTCAGTCCTGCAATGTATTTTCATTGTTTATAATATCAGTAAGATTATTAAGGGGTCATGATAGATAAGGGTCAACGGGTGAATTTCGCCAGGACACCGGGGTTATACCCCTACTCTCTTTACGAGAAGTGTCCAGGGATTTTTAATGACCACAGAGAGTCAGGACCTTGGTTTAACGTCTCATCCAAAAGATGGATATTTGATTTATCTACCATATTGAAGTTACTGTTTGTAAAAGGAAGAACTGTGTGTGTGTGTGTGTGTGTGTGTGAGAGAGACAGAGTTCCTCCAGGATTTCACTATTTTGTGATCGCAGAAATGAATGCAGAATCAAGCAAATTTTTCAAAATTACTGCAGATTTGGGTCATGTGACATCATCACATTCAGCCAAAAGTCCTCTTCGATTCACATGCATCAAACATGAGTACAGTTAAGGCATTGGACTTCTGACCAGAAGGTCCTGAGTTCAAATCCCAGCACCCCCAAGCTGCCACTGTTGGGCCCTTGAGCAAGGCCCTTAACCATCAACTGTGCAGTTGTATAAATGAGATACAAGTTGTAAGTCGCTCTGGATAAGGGTGTCTGCCAAATGCCGTAAATGAGTACAGCTAAATGGTCTCATTTACCAACAAACATCACTGCGATGATGTCACAGGACAAGCCAATTCAAGTAGTTTTCCGCAAGAAAGGCACAAAAATCTCCGCAAATTGCATCGCAAACTTTGATAAAAGCCGTAGCAAAATCAAGCATATATATATGTATATATGTATATATGTATATGTATATATGTATATATGTATGTATATATGTATATATGTGTGTATATATATGTATATATATGTATGTCTCTGCCCTTGGTAAGTGACGGTTCAGTTCATCTATGTTGACAGGCTTTAACGTTTGTTAAATTAAATGCATTTGTAATTATAATCCTGCACCCCCCAGCCAAAATCTATAGATAAAGTCTTGGTTGCTTCACTCTGCAGGTGGAGGAGGAAATCCAGACTCTTACTCAAGTGTTGGCTTCCAAGGAGAGACACTTGGCAGAGATCAAGCGGAAACTGGGTATCACTCCATTCAACGAGCTCAAGCAGAACCTGAGCCGGAGCTGGCAGGAAGTAACTACATCCACAGCGTATGTGTCCCATAGCCACCTGTGCCCAGTGGGCTTCTCCTCCTGCTGCTTTAGAGGAACAGCTCCATCTGTCACTGCATCATACCCCCTACATCATCTTTATCCTTCTGCCTCCAATCTGAACAGAACAGAGACCATTATATCTTAATGCTTGTTGAATTAGTTTGCTTTGTGTGAATACGGCTGATTTGAGGCATTGTAGTTATTAGAAAGAAAATATTTCAGAACAGTGTCCCATTGGAGTGGTTCTGAATCTCCTGGTGTTTTTTTAAATAATTTTTTTACCTTGTATATGTAGGTATAGGAGGACCTCAGAAACGCTGAGCCAAGCTGGCCAGAAAGCCACAGCAGCATTCTCCAGTGTGGGTTCAGCCATCAGCAGAAAGCTAGAGGATGTCAGGTAACATAGAAACACAGAATAACAGACACCTCGCCATCTTTAGATTAAACTAAGGTCTGTTTGCTTCCTAGCAACAAATAGGTCAAACTAAGTTACTAACAGTTTCTAATCAACTCACTAACTCACTAAGTTTCATAATAATAATAATAATAATAATAATAATAATAATAATAATAATGTGTTCGCACTAGCAAGCACAAGTATCTCACGGACATGTGTAACAACTGCTGCCACTGTCACTTGTGTCCAGCTTTATAAAGTTCCTATATGAAATGGTACTGTATGAGCCGAATCACACACATTTGCCTATTTAGTCTTTGGTTTTGTTTAAACTATGGTGTGATTGATTGAATACTAAAGTTGTGAGAGTGGAGTTTTTGGAGGAAACACAGTGCATGTTAGTCCAATAAATTCACCGGAACCAGAAATTAGGGTTTGTTACTTTACTGTATGTCACTGTGTCGCACGCTGGTTTAATTCTTTTCACGGATCTGTGACGCACATTGGAATAGAAAAAGGTCTGACGCTTTGTGGCTTGCTAGTGAGCGCACGGTTATATTAAACCAAATGACAAATTACTGAATCACAAACCACAAAATTCTTTACTGGTTAGTTTCATTTGTTTGTTTGCTAATGCAGTCTGACATTTACAGATTACAGTCATTTTCCAATTCCTTTAGGTAAGATAATTGCATCAGTGTGAAGTGTTTTGGATGCCGCGTTTATCAGCGTTTATATTTATTACAAATTTACTTTGTGCATGTGGTTCCTTTTATGAATTGAATTCACTGCTTGTTCTCTAAAGTAGCATGTTGATGTTAATGCATGTTCATTCTCTGTTTGTTCTGTGCATGTTTTCCAAGTTGAACTTCAATCGTTGATGGTTTGAGTTGTGTGTTAGTAATATTCTATAACCGTTTCAATTCGGATGGTACAGATTTGTATCTGTTTGAGGTGTGAAACTGACAGTTTCTCATATTCTCTCTTTCATATGATTTCAGTAACTTTGCGAAACAAAACCCACTCGTCTGAATCTGTCACTCCATACACTGTGTTTGAGTACATATAAGCTCAGTATAAACTTCTTGAGTCTGGTGTAAAACCCTATGATTCGGGTTTGATCTTCCTCTCTGAGATCTCCAGCTGGCCGTGTTGCTGATTCACTGATCCTCTAGATGAACATGTCCTCCTGTGTACTCCCAGTTTACTTTCACCGGTCTGTGTACTCTAACCAGAACATAGAAACCTTTCCAGTAATGCTGGAATCCATTTCTCAAATACAGATAGGGTAGCAGTCCATTCAGGATTTCGCCAAGATTTTTTTTTCTGTTTGTTTTGGGCACCGTGCTTAATTTTGCTGCAGCTTTTTTCAAAATTTGCGATTATTTTTTTTTTTTGTGCAAAACTACATGAATTGGCGAAATTGCAGTTGCACAAAATTGTTTTGTGTGGTCTTGTGCAGTGATGTTTGTTGGTAAATCAGACCTTTTAGCTGTACTCATGTTCGACACACGTGAATCGAAGAGGGCTTTGGCCGAACGCATGATGCGTCTCGGCCCAAATCTGCGGAAAACCTGTGGCAATTTCGAAAAATTGCAAGCTCCTCCAAATATTGCGGAGTTTCCTTGATTTTGTTTTCGTTTCTGTGATCGCAAAATCCTGGCGGGATTGATGATATAACTTCAAACACTATAAAGCTTAATCAGCATCTTTAGGGGTGGACAATATCTAAAATGAAGTAAATCATAAGTGAGAGCTCTAAAGTGCTTGCCCAGTCCCTTGTTTTGGTTGTTCGGAAACTTCATTAATCGATTTAAAAACTGGTAGCTATAATAATAATAATAATAATAATAATAATAATAATAATAATAATCTTTATTTTTATATAGCGCCTTTTGAAGTAGCTTCTCAAGGCACTTTACACAATAAGAAAATATCAAGGAGAAAAAAAAAAAACAGATAAAAACACAAAACATACAAAAACAAAAAACAGACTTGAATATAAAATGGTTAAAGCCACATAGCTAACATAATATAATAAAATATGGTGTGTTAGCTAGTTAAGGTGCATTAATACAGACAATATGCCATTAGACAATAGTCAATATGTCATTAGCAGCATTTGGTTTTGAACTGTGGTATTTCCTCTTTACGTCCCACATCACATACACGTAAAAGATATTTGTGTATTGGTAACACCTTAATTTTTCATCAACCACCATGAGGGGTAGGGGTGTGTGAGTGAGAGTGCAGTGATCAGGAGAGTTATATGACACTTTTTACATACATGCATGCTCTTGTTTCTGAAAATGTCATATGTCTTCAATACAAGATAATTAATCCGGCTCGTAAAAACCCGATATGTGTGGTGCAGCAGGATGTGGGATTCAGAACGAGTAGCACATGCTGTAGTTGCAGTAGTGAGGTGTGTCACATCACAAGCAAATTTTGTGTAAATATACATACCAAATAACTTCTTTTTGCAAAAATAAATAATGATTAGGATTTTTTTTTTCTTCCTCTGGTTATTGAAGGATAGAATAAAAAAAAAATGCTGGTGACCACTAAACCTACTTGTTCACCAGACAGCTATAAATAAATAAAAAAACTAAAAGTGCGGAGACCTTTTTGTCCACCCCTATCTTCTTATTCTGAATGTTAGGGAGTGTATGTGCATGTACTGTGAGCTTTATTTCTCTCTCACATCATCACTGCTGTGTGACTTGTCTAACCGCTGTCTCTCTCCTCTTCCTCGCTGCTGACTGATAGTATACGCTCCATACAACACTCCTCTAGCATGCCTGTGATGAGGTAAGGCTCTCGTTCTCGCTCTCACTCGCAGGCCTGTGTGTTAGGAGTGACTTTATTCCAAGAGAGGTGCCTGGTTAGAATCATCTGTATTTCTGTCTCTCTCGTAACTAGAGCAAAATGTGTGCCACACTGTTGTTTTCCATGTTCAGGCTGTATTCAGTACCGGCTATACCTGTTGTCTTGCAGGAACACTCCCACCTTCAAGTCATTTGAGGATAAAGTGGAGACTTTAAAGGTAAGACGATGTGCATGGGCATTTGAGTTACGCTGCAGTCAGTAATTGTATAATAATGGCTGATGTTACCACAGACCAAGGTGAGCCCCACTGGATCATCCACCGAGCTTGGGAATGAGTCCGACTTGACGGCGAGCGCAGAGCTGGTGGTCGAGCAGCCAGGCGGGACGACTGTTCTGGCTCCAGAGCCACACTGAGGAACAGCTTCTTCACCTCGCTCCACTCTTCCCTTCTTCTACCCTTCCTCCCCTCTGCTTTTTCCCTCCTAACATCATACTTAGCTGAAAAACTCACTTTCTTTCCCTCAAACTAGTTAGGAAAGATTGTGTTCATAGGAAATATTATCCTGGTGGACACAAGAAGAGTAGAAAGATGATCTTTACAAGTCCACAGTTTTCTTAAAACCACACACTTGATCTGTTTTTCGCACTACATTGGTTCATGGTCCTCCGAAATCCGTTAACGTTTCATCTTCTGAATGTTTGCGTGAGTCTAGAACATGTGGTAGGCCAACACTGGAGCTGATCTCGGGTCAGGTGGAGATGATTGAAGACTTGAGGCTTCACAAATTTTTATGTGACTCCTGTTATCTACTTGGTTCTCTTCCCCCAAAATCCCCCAAAACCCTCCAAACCCTAACACACATACACACAAACAAGGCCAGTGTGCCCTTCATGGGCTCAGTGACATAGGGGTTTGAGGTCTACACTGCTATCAGCCCACAGATATATGCAGTTTTGCTGTAAAGGGCAAACAGTGAAGCTGCTATTAGAAGACCAGATATGACTTTTCATACAGATAATGTTTTTGTATTCATTACATTTCCCTCATAAAACACTGCCATAAAATTGCACTTAGAGGCTACTATAAATGGTATCTCCTACTGTTTAGTATCTCATAGCAAATTACTACATATCTGGAAAATACTTTTTTTTTATGTGCGTGTTGTGGATTTACCTTTAGGTTTTGCCTCTTGCTCTTTAAGAATACAAATGCCAAAAAATATATAGTGTAAAACCTTTTGTGAACAGAAGCCTTTGTATGTCATTTAGATGAGTAATGCTGGATAATAGTAGTCAAATCTCTATAGGATGTATATATTTAAACAAAAGTAGGTTTATGTATTAACAAAAAGTTAAAATGTTGAAAACAAGGAAATGCTCAGAGCTATGTGTAGAATTGAGAGAGAAATAGAAAGTAATTGCCAACATTCAATGGGAGTCTACTAAATCTATGAAGGATCTTTATGGGTATAGATATTAAAAACTAGAACAATTTTAACAATGAAACAAAGCTAAACAAAAGAATTCAAAACAAAAATATCAGCCATTAATTCCTACATGTAGCGCCACCTCTGTTTGGAGTGGACGCATGGTATACCGTGTAAGGAATAAAACACGACACGGCATGCTGTTATCCAGCGTCACGCTCTCACCTCCACAAGCCTGATTTTGTAGTTCATTTCACCATAACAGTATGTCCTTAAGTGTTTTATTCCCTTCATACTACAGCAGTTTGCCAACGATGAAATGTTTTATTCATCAAAGAACCACACACACTTTTTATTCATTTATAGTTACACTTCATGTTTTTCAGTGTCTGTGAAACACGTTGGTTTAGTTCCTCTTTTCACTCACCGTATAGCAGCTATAAACAGTCGTTTCCTCATCAGCTTCTCTTTTTTTCCCCCTCTCTTGAACCTAATACAAAATATGCAGCTTGTATCGAGAAGCACTGCTACAGAGTGCTGACTCTAGAGACTCCCTCTACACATGCTAAAAACATGTCTCGTCACAGAAGACACTACCATGTTAACAGTTACACACATTTTTAATTCATTTATGTGGAGTGTCTTTTATACAATTCCTTGTCTACATCGTTACTATAGAAATCATAACATATCGAATTGTACATTATTATAAACATGTCATTTGTCAGCGCTGTTGTAGAAGTCCTTTTATTTCACTATAATAAGGTCATACGTTTGGCAGTTTGTGACATTTCATTCCTGAGGTCTTTGAGCATAACGTTCATTAATCTTATAAGCACAACTAGTTTTATCGCGCAGGTTCTGGCTTTTCTTAAGAACGGGAGAACATTTCCATTCAGTTGTTTATAATCTAAAAATATGGCTCCATATCTACTTCAGGATTCGGCGAGTCCATTTTTTTCTGTCCTTAATCCACTTCCATGTAAACATGAGCTATACACTTTCTGATTAACATGGCTCAGGTGGGGTTTGGATGTTGAAATGGAACAAATGTGGTCAGAACTCACTTCTGTTTTGTACTGTTATCATTATCGACTTTTTATATCTCATTTCTAGCCTCACAGAAGTAACACAGATTGGAAATGACAATTAAAGACAAATCTCAAAGTAAAGGCACCACACAGACAGGGTGGAGTGATTTTCCTTGGCTTCTGTGGTTGTTAGATGTTCTTGATATTATTAGACTAGATTTTTTATTAACAAAGAAAAGAGTATCATATCATATTCACTATTTTGGGTTGTAAGTAGAAATTCACATATGCACATGTTGAAGTGTATTATAAATTAGAGGCTAATATAATTGTGTAAGGCTTGAGTGGGCAGGCTTCCCCCCCCATAGCACTAACGGCTTTTGCTCAGAAGCTGCTGTATTGTAATGTAGTGTTTAACATCATAGCATCATAGGAAATTGACATGGGTTATATGGACATGACTTTTTTGGTTTTCAGTTTGTCTTGTAAAATTATCTGCTGTAAAACCTTTTCATATGCAGCAGTAATGATATTTGTCTGAATAGCTCCCATTTCTTTATGCTGGACATTAACCTCTTTATTTTTTTTATTTTTTTAAAGGATATAATCGTAGCCTGGATATTAGTTATTAATGACTTTGTTTGACAGATTACGGTTGGGTGAAGTTATACATCCAGAATAAGTCCTGTTCATAATTACAGCTCAGGTGTCCTGTGTTTCTACTGATAAACTTTTTTTTCGTTCTGGCTCTGCACTGTACATCTTTAACAAGCGTTCTCATTCTCTGCAAGCGAAATCAGTGTAGTTGATTCTAGATGGAAAATGCTAAATCAACTGTTTGATTCTTTGTATGTCTGCTCCTAAATAAAGCAAAAGAATTATATTGTCAGTACTTTTTTACTTCTTTTAAATGATTACAGAGTTCTGTAACTGGGATGGTGAGTTTTCAAATTCTCCTTCAGTTACGTTAAAAGTATTTGGAATCTGTAAAAATGTACTGAACACTGTCCTACCATCAAGACTTACTGAGAAGTGCATCCACTAGTTATGCATCACTCGCGTGAGCTGACTCTGGGTGGATACAGATGAGGAGGTGAGAGAGCTGGACAGACAAAAGGATTAGTTGGATGGCATTGTGGGTAATTTGGGAAACTGTTAACCTATGTGAAAATAGACCATTTTATTTGATAATTGATGCCACTAAGATCATGTTAATTCAAAAGATTAAAATGCAAATCATTCTGGTCACAAGTGTGTACGTGTGAGGGGAAGGAGGAATCAAGCATAAAAAGCAGAAGCACATCTCTATCATCGATTCATTTTTAAACGAGATGATCATCTCAGCTCAACGTTTTGTGCAAAATGTCAGCAAAGTAAATTGCACTTGCAAGAGTGGAGTTGAATAGTGATTACTTTTTAATCTTACTCGAGTATTAAAGACAGAGTGTGTTTATACCACTTTACATTCAGCTCAAGCTTTCAGCAATTTGGCCCCAATTTAAATGTCATTGATGACTCCTGTCATAATATCCAATTTTATGCTGTACTACTTCTAAGATACACTAGATGGCAGTGTAAAACAGCCCAATGCTAACATATAGCCCCACCTTCTGCCTGGTGTTACAGTACTGTGTTGTAAGGACAGGAGAACTTTCCTAAATGTCTGCCTTAAGTCACAAACATTAACTTGTTCAGCCTTAAAAAATGCTTCAAATAAAAATATAAACTCTATTAAAAAAGCATTAAAGAGTTAACCTTTAGGAGGGTCCTTTTTCGCAGCTCTGGTGGCCATGATTACACCCTGCATGTGCAATGTTCAAAAAAAAAAAAAAAAAAAAAAAGGGGGAAGAAAGGAGGGGGGAGGGGTTTTCTGTCCAGTCAGACAATTGGAACAAATTAATACAGCATGGCGCATCGGCGAAAACAGATCCTACAGCAGGTAGAGAAGAAAAGCCTGCTTGATTCCATCATATAAACTGAAAATGAAAGATCTGTGGGGTTTTATTATTAATAATAATGATGATGATGATTATAATACCACTGCTACTACTACTATCAAAGTCAAATGATCAATTAAATCACATTCACTAATGCATTTCTTTTTTTTTTTTCTTTTCTAAAGCTAAATAACAAAAACAATTCAGACTTAACATTACATTTTAATACTGTGAATTTTAATACAAATAAAAAAGTTAAATATTAAGAAGAGTAGCTGGTTTGGATTCTGCATGTGGAATATTCAGGATCTTAAAAAGCTTTCATGCCTCTTACAAGTAAACATGAAACACATATTCATCTGTGTCTTGTACTAAAATGATTGGATTACACTCAAAAAAGCAATCTACTCTGCAATAACTGATGATCTACCAGGCCAGCCTTTGCTGTTATAAAAAAAAAAAAAAACCCTGATAAATGCCATACTGTACCTGTTAGGTTTCTCTCCTTGGCTATTTTTAAATGTATTGCTTTATAAAATGCAGGGGATAATTAATATTGCTAATCAATAATAAAAAGTTAAAATCTTTTGTGGCAGTCTAGTATTTTGTATTCAACAGAAACAAAACATGGTCCAAGGTGGCAAATGAACTGCAATTAATTTCCCCCCTGTAGTGAAGGTATTAATATGAAAATCTCTTAATTAAATCAGCACCCTATGTTGCGTTAATGTTTTCCAGACGAATAAACACACAGGAACACACACAGTGTAGTAAACAGCTGCCAAAAAGTAATTTCTTTATTATTTTGTGACCAATAAATCAGAATGTCTCTGAAACGTCATACTTACACCAAAGGAAACATCAACAGCGGCACTGACGAGCACCAGGACATTGTCACTGTAGCACGATTTACAAAGTCTCTATGTACACACGGCTTCGAATAAAAACCAGCACAGCCCGTGAGTGAGAAGATAACAGTCTATAAGTGTCCTCTTTCTAAAGAGGACGAGAAGAGGAAAAAAAAAAAAAAGGTGCAATAAGACAGGGCTTCCCAAGCATTTAACACCGAGGACCCCTTTTAAGAGGCAAGAAAATGACAAGATGTAAGAGAATAGAGGTCAGTTTAGACTAGCTATAGGCCAGGATAGTTTTATGGACCAATGACTGAAAATCATTTTTTAATTTCATTTAAAAAACATTTTAACACCAGTTTCTCTTTGCGGCGTATAGCACTGTCTTTTGTCTGTGCCCTGTTTAAGCCCAGGGATCCTCGGCTCAGTTTGGGAACCGCTGCGATACAATAAAACACTGAGACATTGTACACATAATAGCAAGTGCTTTCATTTGCAAAAGATATTGCGGTAACCGTAATCATCCCCGATCACGAAATAAGCATCTCTTACACTGTCAACTCTTTCATCACTTAATCCTCTGTGCCTCTGGATTAGTCTGTGGTTTAAGTTGCATAATAACATGAACTTAATAATTATTACTGGTTTAGGTCTAGCCATGCGGCTGTGTGCGCTGAAAACATAACATTGCATAATTGAGTAGAATATAGAAGGGGAAAAGTTACATAGTGCGATGAAGAATTTGTCTGGATTAAACTAAAGAACAGCAGTAAACAGTTTGGTTTACGCAAACATCTGTCGCTGCTAGCTTTTAGTAGCAATTATCGTCATCAATTAAGCAAAACCTCTGAACTCTTGTCTGCTCATTATGAAAGCAAAGAGACGGCGAAGTTGAGAGAAAATTACACAGAAGGAAATGAGACAGGCTTTCTGTAGGATTCCTCAGGGACCCCAGAAGCATGTGTGTGAATGTCAACTTGTAACGCATATGACATGATGTATGGGTATGTGTATGTGTATGAAGAGTTATTAGAGGAAGGCGGCGCAGTGGTCGTAAGAAAATCAAGATTTCCCAAGCTGCTCTCACTTCCTGGCAGTATTTAACAAGAAAAGTGACATTATTATTCCAGAGCATATACTCTATGTACTATAACTGAACAGATATATAAAGCAAAGGCTTTTATATGGTAGACATCACAGGACCCATCACTCGCAGGCATTCAAAATGGTCAGTTTGTGTCTCTGCATGTTGATAAGGCATTCCTGTGGTTAACTTTGCCTGGAGATGCAGCATAAAAAAGGCAATAGCACGCTTTTAGCTTAGCGTAATTGCCAGATGTTGCCAAAAGATGTATTAGAGTTAGGGGAATTATAGGGTGCAACTCAAAACTCAAATTCAGCAGTTCTTAAACTGGGATCTGGGGTCACCCAAGGCCTATGATTTTATTATGAAAATTTATTATATTATATCTGTTATTGATTTCTCACAGTTATTTAACTGGTCATTTGAATTCAGTGGGTATATTCCAGACCTCAAAAAGACAAAAACAAGGCAACCTACAAATAATGTTAATTTGTTTTGTCAGTGGAAAAAAAAAACCCTTGGCCCCAATAAACAGCCAGAATATTATTGAACACATTTCAATAATGAGCTTAATATTGGACTAGTTGGATTATATTCATGAAATACAGTATCTCACAAAAGTGAGTACACCCCTCACATTTTTGTAAGTATTTGATTATATCTTTTCATGTGACAACACTGAAGAAATGACACTTTGCTACAATGTA
>JANDJT010000141.1:1889169-1913545 GCA_024331685.1 Stegophilus panzeri | reverse complement strand
TCTGAATATTTAACTGTGAATATTGGGGTCATTCTGAATATTTAACTGTGAATACTGGGGTCATTCTGAATATTTAAAAATGTTGAATAGTTAAGCTCACGGTTGAGAGTGGGGTTTGCATGTGTGCACAATGCTTGAATTTCTTGAGATTTTGTTCCGACTCGGAGGGTCTGATTGTGAATTTTATAACCGAGCCCAGGCGATAACTGCAATACAAGCTTAAGCTTCAATTTCCAAACCACTGAAAGACTGTATCGAGTTGACAGTGTTGGAGAATCAACAGTTTTCACTGTAGGCTGAAAGAAATCTTCTTGGAGAAATGACCCACATATATGATGTCCAGTGATGCCCTATGAAATATATACCCCACCCATACATTTGTCCAAATGAAAACAAAACGTGATTATGTATGCGATCTGTGTGATTAGATTGACACATTGGCGGTTTGGGAAGTCAGTATGTAATTCGTAACTTTGTCTATCTTCTATGGCTTTAAAATTCTATTGCAACAACTCTACCTGGCATGTAGTAATGACAAAACATCCTTAATTCATCTATGTTGTATACTCAGTATACCCCTGTGTGCACTTCATATGAACCTCTCCAGTCCATTAAATATACTACATCAAAAAGAGACAGCAAGAACAGAAAATAAAAAATAAAACACTGTGGACTGGCTACTGAGCAAGAGCAGGCAGTTGCTATTAAAGCATTGTCTTGTGTTTGATCTACAGGAGTGAGGCGCAGTGATGTACTTTCTCTCCACTCTCATCTTTTATCACTCGCATCTGCAAGCTTTCATGGCATCCAGACTACTTGTTTACTGCCACATTCCCGTCTGCCTCCCTGTGCCATAAAATCCCCCCAATTTGTGTCGCCTTCTAAATATAGAGCAGGCGTAAAAAATATCCCAGGGAATTCTGGCTTTCTTCCCAGACCTGAAGAATGTGGCACATGAAGTATGTGGTACTTCAGCCAATCAGAGCTCTTCCTAAAAAATGCATATCCACATTCCACGCTAGTACAAGAGTCCAAGAGGGCAGCGTACATTTACATGAGACTATAGAACAACCATGACTTAGAAGCCACAAAGAAAACCACGCTGAACACTGAAAATCCTTTCTCACCACATTGTTCAAGATTCCTTTCAATTACCTCATAACGCATTGCAGCCTGCCTGCCCTCTGACTTTTAGAGACAAAACACGGTATACACATTTATAAATTCAGATCATATTTCGGTCTTCTTCATCTTCTTTTTTTTTTTTTAAGCATGCACATGCAGTATTAAAAATACAGTCAGAGTATAGGTTTAAAAAGTGTAAAAATCCAGTGCGACAGCTTTTGAGCTCTTGAGGTTAACATGGTCTTTGATTAACAAGAACAGTGACATAATTCATTACAGAGCACTGAGCCTACAGTTTGCATGCACCGTTAGCATTTGGGGTCATAATGCAGGAAAATTTCAGCAATACACTGTAGATCGTTAAATATCCTTAACCTCCTGGGACTTCAGGGCAGACAATTTTACCCCGAATAAGTGTTTTTTTTTCATTAATCTAAACAAATGTGTGTACTTGAGATCCACAAATTAGTCTTTGAATTTAATTGGGCTGCCATTTGTAGAATATTTCCACCAAATGGTGTCGCCTATATAGCACAATAGAACACGTGCATGGCTGTACCGTTTTCTGTAAGGCTTGTGTTTCTGACTACAATGAATGATCTCACCGATGTAGCATTGTATAGGAAAAAAGGCTCTTGGGTACCCAAAACGTAGACATAACAAACCAACTGAACCATCCATGTTTTGGAAACCAGATTTAAAAACCCAACAAGAACAAAAGTTCTACAGTACTGAAGTTGAAAGTTGATTACAAAATACAGTCAGGAAGGAAAAAAAAGACACTTCTTAGCAAAACACTTCCACTAGAAAATGAAAGAAAAGCAAAAAGGGCTCTTAATTGTACAAAAACAGAGAACTCTGATAAACCGACACCAGATACATTCCTTTTGCTTTCTATACATGTCCACACACTCACACACACACACACACACACACACACACCCCACCAAGGCACAGTCAGGCTCCAGTGTGTCCCTAAACACTACATTCCTGAAAGCAGAGACGTACGTCTGCTCCACAGCACAGCAACGAAACACTCAGTCCCACAACACTGAGCGTCAAAGGGACCCGGAGGCCGGTTTGTTGGTTGAACGCATTGCAGAACTCGTATCCCAAGTCCTATTCGGCCTTTTTGAAAGGCACTACCATCACAGCTATGACTCAAAACAACCACAACAAATCGTTTTATTATTTTTTCACAAAGCCAGTATGATGCAGCTCATTTCTAATGCTTGACTCATGGCTTGGCCTTCACAACTTTTTCACTCAACACCACAGTTTCATCTCCAATGTTAACACACACTCTTATTTAAAATAGGAATGCATCGATACACATACTGTACTGGTATCGGTCCAGCACAGCACTTATTTACTCATGATCGTAACCTGATAAAATATCCTATGGTGAATAAGTATGTTTAATAGAGAGCGACGGTATAGAGAATATAAGATATTTGCGAAAGTGGCGCAGTGAAGCCAGTGCACAGAGAAACTGTCGCATGTGAGAGCACTTCAATTCTGCGAGCACTGAGACACATGCACTTCTGTTACACTGTGCTCTATAATGATCATTTGTATTGACCACGCTCGCTGATACTGATCTGCATGATCGTCTCGACTGCCTCATAATGTTTAAACACTATAACATCTAAGGGCATTTTCAAACCTGGCTCATGTGGAATGTTTGTTTCATAACCTGGAGCATTTTCTCCCTTGGTTTGGTTCGTTGAGACATATATGAACACAGCAATCGTGCTCGGATCTGCAGAAAAAAAACAATTGCAAATGAACTCTGGAGTGGTTCGCTTGAGAGAGCAATCCGACCCAACAGACCAACAACCAACCTGTGCAGCAATGCACGATGGGAACTATGTTACGTAAAAAGCATGTTTGTTTTGCTAATGGCTCGCAACATGAATCTCAGTTTAACTTTAACATTAAGCAAAGACGAGGTAAAATGCCTCATTGAAATTTCATCTGACAAACACATATTTGAACAACTTTCAAAAACGTATAAAAACACTGCGGTTTACAAGGTGTTTAGCAAGCGTCTCAAGGAGATGGGCTTTTTTCCCCCCACTCAAACTGAATAATTATAATAACTACAGTTACAAAGACAGCCAAAGACGCTTTCTGAAAGCGAACCGAGCCAAGGAGAAAATACAACACTAACAATTTAAAGTCCCTGTTTTGGAACAAAGCACAGATCTACAGGTCAGAAAACGCCCTTTTCTAGGAACACACAGCAACAACCAACATAACCAGAGCTAAAAATGTTCAGCGATGAACCTGATTAAAACGGCTTAAAACTAAGTACCCCACTCATTTCAGTATCAGTAATTACAAGTACTGAAAAAGCATGTACTCGTTCTCGAAAACAAACAAAAAACAAACAAAAAAAAAACCCCAACAACTGTATCCCTAATTTAAAGAGTAAAAAATGTTGCTGGGTGATTTAAAAAGCTCAAGCCCATCAGCTTTCTCACAGCAAAGCTTTTACTAGCGTCTGAATGATCCGCACTCATACACACTTTATCCTCTATGTATGGCAGAAACCGGAGCATTCCTGAAGGCAAAATATGATGACAAGACTTGACCTTCGCAAACAGCCGAGCTGACAATCTAATTGTATTTGAAATGGGTTAAAATTCACATCCATACAGCAATGTAGTCACATAGTCACGTTAAATAAACAGTCATATTCTGATTGGTTATATCTTGGATATTATACTGTATTATACTGTTACAGGGAATCAGGAAAGCTTGATGATTGAGACTAGAAGTTTATCTGCTGTTTAGACAATGCAGGTTTTATACTGTACAACAGGAGCTGTCTGTGTGGACTACACGAGTCCTAAACACGGCTGCTTAATGTGTAGCTATACATGAATACTGTAGCTACTGGTTAAGAAATAAAGGTATAGTATAGAACAACAGGAAGTAAAGAGGAAAAGAGCAGCGATGTGGCTTCATGATTTTACTCGATTGTTCTACTATGTAATTGGGATTGCACGCAAGTAAATAAGCATCCCTAATGAACCCAGGGACTGAGCTGTGATCCAACCTGTGGCAGCTGAAACGTGCACAAGCACCATGATGTCAGGGCAGCGTGGAACATCACTTTATATTGCAATGCTTAGTTGTTGTTTTTTTGTGAGGAAATCACCCATAAGTGTCGTAATGTCCAGTGATTAGTCTTTATACACAGGACAAAGAAGCACCTCAGTTACTTCATAGTAATCATGATGGAAAGAGTAATCTGTGTAAACAACAAAGCGAGCCAGTCTGCCCCTTACAATAACACTTTAAGATAACAGAAAGCCAGTAAGGCGTTTAGACAAGCTGTAGCTTCTAAGGTCTAGGATGTAGCTTGGACCTCCCAAGGTATTTTCTTCTTAAAGTGACTCACATTCTCATACACATTTCACCAATATAAAATCACAGGCATTTGAAACTTCTAAGTATAGCTGGGCGATATGATGAAGATTCAAATCATCTCACTAAAATGACGTGAATAATAATTATTAAAAAAAAACAAAACAAAAAAAACAAGTTTACAAATATATTTTTGTCCTCCGAGTTGGTTTTTAGACAGGACGAATTTGTCCTGGTGTTGATTTCCATGTTACATTAAACATATTAAATTTTAAAAACTGCACATGAATGAAAATTATAAGGCAGCTTCATTCTTGTGGGAAGCAGATGCAAGGCAGTCGGTACTTTTAAAAAACACTGCAATGAGCTTTTCTCATTTTTTTTTGTCATAACGGAGCTTCCAAAGTTGAAAAAGTTCAGCTTTTCAGAAGAGCACAGAGTGACGTCAAGTGCTTTTGTTTTTAACCTCCTGATCAACCAGATCGCAGATCAGGGGGTGAGAAAGAAAAAAAAAATAAATAAAAATTGTCTTGTTAGTGAACAGGTATAAGGAGACTTATGACAATGACACTTACGACACGTCAATGCTTGCTGCATACAATCAAACTGCACAAGCAGCTCATGTTCTCTTTATTTTGAAAAATAGCTGCATATGCTAGTTAACCATTACTCTACCATTCACTCTCATGCTAAAAAAAACAAAACAACTGAAGCCGTTTTTCTACATTAGAAGCTTGTTTTTGGATTGAAGCACCAAAATTTAACTCAAAAAAGTGAAATACAATAAAAAATAAAGCCGTCTGAGGAAAGTGCATTTACACGAGTGTGACTGAATGTTTGGTATATCAGATGGAAATTCTTACATACTGAATACAACTAACTACGAGGAACACCGATCAGCCATAATATTAAATCCACCTGCCTAATATTGTGTAGGTCCCCCTTGTGCCACCAAAACAGCTCTGACCCGTTGAGACATGGACTCCACAAGACCTCTGAAGGTGTGCTGTTATATCAGACACCAAGACGTTAGCAGCAGTCCTGTAAGTTGTGAAGCGGGGCCTCCATGGATTGGAATTGGTTGTCCAGCACATCTAATAGATGTTAGATCGGACTGAGATCTGGGGAATTCGGAGCCCAAGCCTTTGCTCCCCATGTGCATCAATGAGCCTTGGGCGCCAATAACCCTGTCGCCGGTTCACCGGTTTGTCCTTACTTGGAGCACTTTTGGTAGGTATTAACCACTGCATACAGGGAACACCCCACAAGACCTGCCATTTTGGAGATTCTCTGACCCAGTCATCTAGCCGTCACAATTTGACCCATGTCAAAATCACTTAGATCCTTACGCTTGCCCATTTTTCCCGCTTCCAACACATCAACTTCAAGAACTGACTGTTCACTTGCTGCCTAATATATCCCACCCCTTGACAGGTGACATTGTAATGAGATAATCAATATTATTCCCTTGACCTGTCAGTGGTTTTAATGTTATGGCTGATCGGTGTAGCATGTAATATAGCGTATAGTATTGCAGGGTATAGTATACAAGTATGCCATTTTGAACACAGCCTATGTTGAAAATCAGAAATTCAGCTGCAATGTCACTAATGAAAATATCACATTTTTGTAGATAATGCCAATTAAACATGTTTGTAAAAATGTCTATTTTCTATTATCGCCCAGCTCTACTTATAAGTCTTAACCAGTTGTAATGATTGCGGCGTTCAGCTGAAGTGTCACTGCCTTTAAAAGTGTTGTATGAATTTAACATAGCTGAGCATAACATCAAGGCTCAGGAGGATATACTTATACAATATTTCTGTATTCAGAAATATATACAAAAAGAAGATGGAAAAAAAGTCATTTAAAGATTGAATATGAACATAAATTGTAGAGTTTCTACATTTTCTTTAATAGACTATAAACTTCACAGAACATATAATGGCAGTTTCTTTCACCTTAAAGTACTGTGTACTCTGTAGAAACATCACGAAAAAAAAAAAAAAAAAAATGGAGCACAAGGATTCGGAAAGAAAATGTAACATTCTCTCAGACTTCTCACATCTTCATCCACATTCACACCTGGTCATTTTTTTTTTTTATGTTTCTTGTATCTGGATCGTATCCTGAGAAGATTTTAAACACATGCATTCACATTTGTAATCAAAAGGTTAGCTGGTTTGAGATCTGATCACTATATTGTGTAGAACAGGCACATTCAGCTCATTAAACACCTTCAACATCCTGTTCTGTTCCTCATTTCTTACACTGCATTTTAAATTTCATTAAAAGTGGCAGCTTCAGTAGGGGTGTAAAGAAAAAAAAAAAGCCCAACAGCCTATGACACAGCTGAGCTGATTTACAAGCCTAGATCTGGTTCTAATTGTAAAAACCAATACTGCTGTCGAAAATCAATGCACACAACAATAGATATACACTCCCTGGTTCACGCATGTGTGTGTGAGAGTGAGTAAGACAAAAAGAGGTCCCATCAATACATGTTAATTGTAACTGAACTAAATCATATTAGATTGGACATGAATTGAATGATATAAGTGCTGAACTGAATCGTATTACATCAGTAGTAAATTAAACCGTATTGTTTTTGTATTGTATCATATACTGTCTATGAAGATGTGTATCATACTGTCTAAAAGAATAAAAATCAACACCACTAAATTTCAGTCATGGCCTAAGTGTGTTGTGGTGTAGCATATTGAGACAGGTTTTGGTGGTCGAATGTGGCTTGGATATACGGATTTATTTACACTTGGCTTAAATGTGTCTCTCCAGATAACAATTTTACATTAACAGAATTTTGAATGTTCTAGAAATGTCCAATCTGTTTTTCCAGGTGTGCTGAGAAAATGTAACGCTATATAAATATATATTCCTACAACACTGCAGTAATGTTTTTACTTACTGTAGCGTACTATAAAACGTCTCACTGGGGACGTTGTGTGAGAAACATTGCAGGAACGTTTCTTTCTGGAATGTTGGTCTAGCCTTTAAAGAACCTGTTGAATATTTACTGACCTGAAATCAGATTGAAATCTGTCTAAAACGCATCTCAGGTGCATTTACACCTTACGTAAATAATCCTGATCCGGGTATCATCCTGATACACAAGAAGCATGAAGTGACCAGGTGTAAACAATGTCTCGGTTTCCGTGAAGTGCTAAACAATTCTCAGTGTTTTAAAACTTAGCTTAGAACTACATACATAAACATCTGGAAGGTAGAAGATTAATAAGAGAGCTGTTGAAGGAGACTAAACTGTGGTGTGTGTGTGCACGCGCGCTGGTGTTGAGCTGTGTGTGAGATACTTGTTTATACAATACTGCATCGAAAGGGACAGAAACAGCGCCAGAGCACTTACAGCTGCCCGCTGAGCAGCCGTTTTCTTCTTGCATAAAAGTCCATCACTGCTGGAGTCATGACGGTGATGAACCCCAGGAGGACACGGACACAGAAAACGTTTCATCCAGTCTTCATCACCTGGAGCAGCGTGGAGAAATATCCCATTTCCTCCTCATGTGATCACTGTGCAGCGTAATTACACAATCTACTCAACGACAGACGAAAAACAAAACACACTCGAGTGCTTCCAGCTTGTGCCCACTGCGTGAGCTCCCGGGGCTGATGGGGTAAGTGCTCTATCTTTTTATTACTTCCTAATTAAAACGTGTGAGGTCAGGAAAAAATGGGTGCAGAGGAAGGTCTTTTACTCACTGCCTCTCTTAAAGCGTTTGGACGATGCTCTGCAGGTGGGAGTGCTGACCTGGCTGTTAATGAACGAGGGACAAAGTTGTTGGACGTAATCTCATCTGAGTGAGTGTGGCTTGGTTTACACCGCTATTATCTGCTGTGTGGGGTGTTTATTAACGTAGCAGTCGTGCACAACGGAGCACAAAAACGAAAAACAGACATGGCACAGAGAATCCTTTTTTGGGGGGGGGGGGAAACATAGCTGCTGGTTTCGCTTTCGCTGAACGCATCATCCCTGAAAGAAATGACACATATATAAAACAGAGATAGAAAACCTGTCCCTCCCTAGTGAGTGTAATTGCTTGTGAGTATACGGAAGAATAGCAGTGGCTTATCCTTATTCATTATATTTTGATCCATTTCCACCAGGGGGCACGCTCCTCCCTAAACACACACACAACCACGACTAGAGGAAGAGTGGACAGTCTCGAGTGTGGTTGGCAGTTGGTGCTAATGTTTATCCCTGCTGAAAAGCAGAAGTGGAAAAGTGTTCATGGAAAACAAGGATCTTAGTCTGTACTCCATTTTGTAGCACTCTAAGTGTCCTTTTTTGTATTTTTTTTTTTTTAGAAAAAAAAAGAAAGAAAAGAAAAATCAGGCAGTGATTGGACCTACGATGTTTGGTCCCTCCATGTCTTACACGAATGTTTAAGAGCCAAACGTTTAAAAAAAACATTATTTAAAAAAAAAAAAAATCAAACATTACAAGTCTTTGCTTTTTTGTTTTGTTTTTGCAATATAGCACTACTCGCCTTTCTCCAAGTTTTTGGCAATCGCACTGGGAATGTTTAAGGAGTTTTCTTTCAGATCCTGGGTCCAGGCCAAGAAGTGGAGGATTGTGGGAATTGTGGTGTAGGAGGCGCAGCAGAAACAGTTTAGCAAGTGAAGGAAGCCCCGCCCCTTTTTCCTAGGCAGCTCAGTCCACAAACCTCTGGCAGGCTTTCTTCCAGCGGCACGCCGTGCACCACATGTCTCTGTTCTCCATTCCGTACACCTTTCGGCACTTCTTTCCCTCACCTCGGGACTTCCTGCTGCACCGACAAACAAACACACACATCATTACCAACCCACACACTACAACTGTGTCTTTCAAGTATGTTTTCTAGGCAGGATTGGTGGAAAATGAGCCATGTTAAACTTGTAGATATTGAGTGTAGAAGATGAAAGAGATGTACCTGAGTGAGCCTGAGGCTCGGGGTAGAGATGAGAGCACTGGGATGGTCTGAGAGCGCTGCTCACTAAAGCTCTGCGTCTGATTATGAGTGGGAGAGGCCTGTAACACAAAACAGCTCATTTACTACAGCCACTAAGGCACACAATCTGTAAATATTAGTCTTTGTGTGTGTGTGTGTGTGTGTGTGTGTGTGTGTGTGTTACCTTAGACGGACATAATATAAACCTGTGTCAGGCATTAGCTATGTTTTCATTGGCTTTATGTGTATAACTGGAAAGTAAATGCATTGAAACAATGGTTGTGATTTTTTTTCTTTCCATCAAACTGCCTTTAAAAATGCTGTGTATAATGGTCATTTCCGGCTAAATTTACTGCTGCACGAGTTCTGCATCGTCGATTAAAAAACAAACAAGCTGTTTGATGTTCTCATCAAGACTTTCATGTTTGTCGGAAACTGTGTACGTCTTCCCATGAAAACGCATAGTAAGGGTGACGAAAACAGAATGAAACCCCCCCCAAACTTCCAGTTTCCTATCAGTCACACGTCACAGACAGTGGAACAGAAATTAAGCAATTGATAACATGAAATTACAAATAATTGTCCTGTAAATGTACTGTCACATTATTTTTGCATCTAGTTTATTCTGTTTGTTTGCTATATGAGATGAAAATTCTGTTACATAACACTCATTTTATGCTCAGATACAATATATACTGTAATTTCACATCAACAATCTAATTAAGTGAATCTTAAAGTAAAATGGATTTGGTAATACTTAAAATTAAAATGTCAAAGAAATAAAATCACCTGGATGCAATCCCAGTCAGCTGCCTAGACTCTGCATTTTTCTAAAAATGTACTATATTCTCATATAGGTGTGTCTGATCAGTGTTCTAAACAGATCTGGTGACTTTTTAGACCATTTTAGTGCCTTTGACAGAGAACTTGGTGACAAATCTACTGACGTTTTGAGCAGACGTTTGGGACTGTCCTGCACTTGATACAGCTCTCTAGCTCATATAACAAAAATTGTTCCCAATAACCAATCACTGGTCACCACCATCGTTCCCAACAACCAATCACTGATCACCACCACCGTTCCCAACAACCAATCACTGGTCACCACTGTTCCCAACAACCAATCACTGATTACCACCACCGTTCTCAACAACCAATCACTGATCAGCACTTTTCCCAACAATCAATCACTGGTCACCATCGTCTGTCCCACCCGCTCACTTCTTTGTTCTTCATTTTAAACCTTCTTCTTGGTTATGTTTACAATTAATGAAAGTGAGTTATTCCATCTGTAACCATTTCCTTCATGTCTATTTCCCGACTCCTCACTACCACTACTTCATTTAGTCTGATTTCTTAATAAAAATGATAGTATTTTGTAAATACATAAATAGTTACTATGTGATGATATGACCACAGATGAATTCTTTCTATATGAAATAAGTAATAATCAGTTTTTCTTTTCTGATCAAATTCTTCCTTCTTCAGGTAACGTTTTGATATGCAAATATTCACGACGATTCAATGTCTATGCAAATGAGCCTATGATGTCACAGCGACTTCTAGTGACTTAACCATGCAACATTCTGTCTGAGTGTGTATATACAGAGAATTATGTTTGTAGCTTAGTGTGTGTGTGGTATAGTTATTGTGTCTGACTGTATTTATATGTGCCATTGTTTTGTGTCTCAATGTGTGCATATGCTGCATTGTTGTGCAGCTGTGTGAGAGTGTGTGTACGTGTACTCACTGGGGTTCCAGTGAAGGTGACGGGTGGGGACTGCCAGGAGATGCTGAAGCTGTTGCTGTTGGAGGGAGTGAAGCGAGCTGAGCTGGTAGAGGGGATGGAGACTGGAGCCGTGGCCTGTGGAGGGACAGCAGGAGTGCGCTCACACACACGAAGCTGACTCTCATTACACTGGAACAGGTTATAGCTGAGAGAACAGCACTGAGGAGTGATGGCTCAAAGTGCTCCTTGGCGTCTCTAAACAATTTATGAGCTGTCTGTGGTCCAGTTGTTTTTAACCATGCCAGGGTTGCTATGATAATATCAAAGCGAGCAGATGAAATTTCCATTGTGATGATTATTCTAACAAAAGCTTATGGAGGCTGTGTATATGGACAAGGAATATGCCTTTTGTTTAATTTTCAAGTTTTGGGTAACTGGTGGGAGATTGGGAAAGACATTTTTAGTGTGGCGTAATTTTCCACAGAGGCGAAACTTTCCTTATGTGGGTGGTGCACGTGTTTGTGTTTTACAGATGTAATTTAGAGAAATATTAAATGCACAACCGCAAAAGCTTTACTGAATGTCAGCTCAATATTTTATCCTATGAACATACTGCAGCAGTGCATGCTCTGGCATTGTTTAAAGTTCAAATGACATGAAACGGACACAGTGCAGTAATGAAAATCTCACTGAATTCATGAACTTTATGCGAGCAAAATGGCTGTGCATGTGCATAATAATCAGAACAAAAACCAGTAACTGAAAATACAAAAAATGAATTTTCCATGTTAAAGCAGAAAGCAGTGCCCAAATGTGCTTAATTTGTAACCTAAGATTCTTGTTTTTTTGTCAGGAAACTTTAATGGCTTGGAAATGTACAATCCCACTTTGACCAGTGAGCTTCGTATCCTCCCCTGCATGCATGAGTGTATAAACCCCCTACTTCTGCAAAGTTTTCAGCCCTTCTTGCACACCATCAAAAGATTACCAAAAGATTTGCCTTTTCATTTTCAATGGCATATTTTCTCACTGACTTCCTGCAGAGGTAGTGCATAACAAATACGCGAATAGTGATTTCAGTATTCAAACACTGGCTTAGGTTTTCTGGCCATTACACGTTATTTCATCATCCAGGGATGTAATATAAACTAGGCCAGCATGTGTCATGTGTGAGTGTAAGATCTGTATGCATGGAAATACCAATTAGGATAATTAATGGCTTAATAAAACATATATCATGATGATATGTCGCATGTCAAGCACTCTTTAGGCACTTCTCAGTTTGACACAAATTAAATGTAAATTAAGTACTTCTAGCACTTGAGCAAACCCTATGTGAGGATATTATTGCATGCTGTATCTGACTAGAGACACTAGGGATGCTCTAACAATAAACCATATTCAGTGGATCAAGCACCGAAGGTGCATAGGCACCCTATTTTTATTCTACAATTTCTTCTTCTTATTCTTAGGGTGTATATGGCAATCCATAGAACCATCTGGTAAAAACTTGTGAACTTTGGCACACTGATTGGGGAGTCTCTAAGGAACATTCTGACTAAATTTGGGCCAAGTGCTGCCAACACTGTAGCACCACCATCAGGTCAAATTTGGGCATAATTTGGAAGTATGTTTATGGTCCCTTCAACTTTTGAACCATGTGGCCAAAATTTAAAAGCCAGACATCCCTGGATTCCCTGGGTTGAGTCGAGCTCAATGCATCCTATGGTCAAAACATATACATCATGAGTGGAACTACAAATCAGTCTTTAATCCCTTTGCCTAAATTGTAGCACATCTGTGAATGTGCAGCTCACCGAGTTTGGGTGCTTGGTCCCTGAAAATGCTGCTTGCAGCTTTAATTTATATTAAGTTTTATATTAAGCTATAATTAGTCATATTAAAGCTATCTTTTAACCATGATTTATATAAAAACCTATCATACAGTGAGCATGCCTTACAGTATACAGTACTGTGCAAAAGTTTTAGGCACCCTATTTTTTTTTTAGTACAAACTTTGTTATAGATTTTTTATTTTATGACTTCTACATTATCAAGTCAGGATAAAAACCATTTTAGATTCCCAAACATTAGTTTTCCTGCAAAAAATTTAATGTTTGCATGGCAGTAAAGAAAGCAGCACATTACGTAAGAGGCCACTTTTCAGATAAAAAACAAAACAAAACAAAAAAAAAACCACAACGAAGGCTGCTGGGTTTTGCTGCAAAAATAAGAAGCAAGTGCGACAGTCAAAGTCTCCAGAAGAACTGTAGCTGGTTCTGCAAGATGCTTAAATTAAACTTACAGCTCATTTCCTTATAAAACTGCACACATTGTACCGGAGACTACTATTTTTATTGTTTTTGTCACACCAAACATTGACTTTGTTTCATTTACTACTGTTTAATGCTCTTTACTGTATTTTTTTTTTTAAATTGTAGAAACATTTAATTTCATTAAATGTACAGTTTAATTAAACATTCAGTTTAAAAATGTTAGATGTAACCTGACAGATTTCTTGTAATGTTATTGTGACTTCAATAATTTTGGGTAAAAAAAACCCCCTGAAAAGCAGTTTTATGTTTTAGACTGATTGTTTTAAACCGAAATGACTGATTCAGAAAAGCAATACACTGGAGGCCTGAGTGTATCCTGGGATTAAAGTGAATTTAAAAAAAAAAAAAAATATTCATGACTAATTTCCGAGTTTGAGGGGGAATTTCCAGCTTTACACAGTTCTGGTTGTGGTTGGATTGGCCTGGCAGTGAAACACCACTTGTAACTAATATAAATTGCTTTTATTGAGTGTAAACAAGCAGTAAATGCGCACAATGCATCTGTTACTTCAGTGCATAAGTTAGACACGTTTCATTCATTGAAAGATTCAGTCTTTTTTTAAACAAGTCTCTGGGATGAATGATTCTGTATCGGTCACTGATACCGTTTGCTGCTGACGAGCTTTACAACTGCAAAACTGAAAAGTGCAAAACAGAGCACTAAACTTCCATACATATCCATAACCCACTTTATGATTATCTGACCTATATTTAATGTAGGTTTACATTAAATGTTTATCTGGTGGTGTTTAATTTAAACTTCCAATAATTGTGTGAGGCCCATTTGGAATTGCATGTATGCTCAACCTACATCCAGACCACTTGAGTCAGCAAATAGTTTGGTCATGACAGAGATTCACTCTTCTTACATTCAGCCAGGCAGTGCTGGAGTCAGCGAATCATTCTGTCATAACTGAGGTTCACTCATCTGTCAGATTAATTGAGTTAGTGAGTTCAATAAGTCTCGTTCGGGTTAATTCGGGTTCACAGCAGGACATTCCAATGCTTCAGTGCATGCATGTGCTGGGTGTGAAAAAAAAAAAGAAAAAAGAATACCAAAATAAATAAATAAATAAAATACAAAATTTGAATACCCACAAAAGTGAATACACGTTTCAAAATGAAATTCCAGGACTATTTAAGTACATCTTTTACTACTCAAGAGCCTACTTCTACATTGGACTACAGGACAGACTGTCAGATGCAAGCTTGCGGTCTGTGTGAATGAAATTTCCATGCTGTGGAATGTCAATGTCATCTTGTTCAATACATCTAAATCTTCAATTACAATAACTTATTAAGCTCTTCCAGTACTTACATTTGAAAAGGTTAAACTCAAGAACTTAAAACACTTCGTATAGCCTGACCAATGCTTGTAAATGTGACTGGGCAGTACCTGATAGGCGTGGTCAGTGTGCACCAGGTAGAGGGCACTGGGGGCGGAGCGACTGAGAGGGGTGGAGCTGCTGCTCTCGGTCTTGGCTCCGCTGGTACTGCAGGAGGTTTCGGCTCGTCTGTGCTCGGTGGCAGGTGGAGGAGACAGAACAGACGGAGATGCAGGTGACAGACTGCTCAGCCCGTCGGCCACCGAGTCCGTATTCAGCTTAATCTCGGTGTAATAGAAATCCTCCTCTCCATCACTGCACTCCGAGTCGCAGTTCCACCTAGGGGCAGGGGAGAAAAACGGGGAAAGGCTATGACACCATCTCATTAGCATACTGATTCGGTTGGCTGCACTGCTCTAATTACTCTGAGAAGCAGAGCTGCACTTTCCTTCATCAATTATTTGCAAATTAATGTCAGTGTAACATTAACTGTATGCAAATACAATTACAAATGCAGTGTAATACGTAGTGCATTTCATTACCACCCTAAAGAAAATCTCTCATGTGCCTTAAGTACAACATAAAGCACTTAAAATGCTCATTAAACCATCAAACAGCCTGACAGTCAGTGGGCTATACGGTTTTTAAAATGATATTAGGTTTCAAAACTGCAGATTGTGATGCCTATTGGGCTACGTTCATATTGCAAGCTTTATTTCTCAATTCAGATTTCTTTTGTTTAGATATGTTCTGTTTTGTTCTGACAGTTTACATACAGACAGATGACAAATCAAAGGGAAAAACTGTGGCTTTGTTTGGCTAGCATGGTTTGGGTTCACTTCTCCCGTTAGAGCAAAGGGTCACTGAAATTAAACATAAAGCTCTTCTGACTGATCACCTTTATCCTATGAAGAAACATTTCATGTCTATCCTGATGGGAGTGGTCTTATTGAGGATGACTCCGCCCCCATCCTCAGCAAAAAGGCTCCCCGAATAGTTCAATGAGGATGTAAATGATGTATAATATGGCCTGTACAGTCACTGTACAGCCATTTAGGACCACATAAAAATGGCTCAGATTTTTGGGTTCACACAGTTCTGGAAAAAAAATGGATCCGTGTCATTTTCAGGCAAAAAAAAAGGGAACAAGTCTCTTGTTTGGTGAAGCAGTTACTGTATGACTATAATTTACTGTATGACTGGATTTGTCCTACTAGTTGATATTAGACAATCTTCGGATCAACCATAAGACAAATACATGATGTGATTCAAGTGCCTAACTGGAGCGATCCAGATTCTTTCCTCCAATTACATCAAGATTTTTCCAATATAATAAAAAGGTGCATATTTTTCAGTTCCTTGGTTATACCTATTCCTTTTTTTTTTTTTTTTAATAAATATCGTTTTAGAGTGTTCAACTTGAACCCACTGAAGTTTAACCAAAATGTTAATACAGTGTGTTGAAAACTTTTGACTGGTGGTGCATGTAAGCATATTTTCTTAGGAATGTAAGAGGCTGTAGTTTATGATAGAAATACATTTTGACCCACCAATATTTTTCAAAAGTGACCTTTGGTTCCAACATGTTCAGTATAGGATATGAGCTGTGGATTGATATCATTAAATGCACCTTACCTGTCATTACTGCAGCTCTGTAGTGCTTTCCCTGCACTAACACATCTGACTGAACCCATGAAAGGTTTCTGTAATTATCTAATAAGCCTCATTGTGTGTGTTAAAGCAGAAATTGGGCAGTGTTCTGACCCTCCTGACACCTTCTTCACCAAATCTCTAGAATCCTCACAATAATCTTCTGCAATTAGTCTACTGTGTTTTGACACACTGGATTAAAGCGAATTGTGCAAATTCTCCTTTTTACTAAGTGTACCCCTGCACATGTCTGCGTGTATCACTCTTGTGACAATAGGCACATCTGATTAAAGCAGGAGAATTTTTCTGCTATATTATTTTTAATTAGATATTGCCTTTAACAACAACGCTACTGCGCATGTACCCTGCTAAAGCATTTCCAGCATTTTTAAATGCAAAGCTGTAAAAATTAGAGGTCGACTGATAAACAACTGCAAGAATTATTGATTATCAGCAAAAAACCACACCGATAGTTTCTCCTGGTTTCGTGCGTTGCGGGAGCGACTGAGAAGAGTCTGGTGTCATTATACAGCGTGAGAGCGGCCTCTAGAGGTGAAATAAAAATGTTCACTAACAAATTTTGTTGTGTTATTTGAAGTGTTTTTGATTCATTTTGGATGTCTCTATTTTTATTTGTTATTTGGAGTGCTACTTTTTGGTTCAGTTTGGATGTATATCTTTTACTTACTTTAATAATTATAAATAGTTAATATATAGTAATATTTATATATTTATTTCATGTAAAAAAGTACAGTACATTTTCATGGTAAAGTCAGTACTGTTTATTTTTGTAATAAAGTTCAGGAATATTTTGCTTTGAGTGTTAAGTTTTCATTCAGTATCAGTTTTAAAAACTACAGGTTGATTAATCGGTTATCGACCTTTAACTTTACCAATAACTAAGTTACTGCCCAAGTTACTGGTATCAGTAAAATCCACCATTGGTCGACCTCTAGTAAAAATGAATGATTAGCTCGTACTTCTTGAGTCTCCCAAAAGTCAACCAAATAATATACGGTATATACGCAAACAAACAACACACAATTGTGTGTCATAGCCTAATACTTTAAACAAGAATGTGAAAAAAATTTGTTTTCCGTGACTTAACCTGATATGTATCATTACCTTACAGAGTGTGTTTACACCAGAGAGACAGTGAAAGCTCATCATAGTTTGGATGCTTAAAGGTGGTAAATATTTGAGGTGTTGTGTATGGTGTTGGTGCAGTCAAACACTGTCTAAAACATCCTCGACACGGTTCCTCTGCTAAGAAGGAAGGGGAAGTTGCAAGCTCTTGCTGTATGCGTATGGCCAGGTGAGTTAGCAGGCTAGATTGTCAGCTTTCTTATTTGGCAAATAAATGCACTATACAGCTGAGTATTCACCTATGTAGGATGACATGCAGCTCGTAATGGCCTCTGCCTGTTACACCCTGATACAGCTTGTTGATGACTTACATTGTGCAACATGTCGCTTTTTAAGTGTGTAATATTTCATATGAGTGGAAATAAAACATGTGCTCCAGATCCTGGAGTTAGTGTGTATCCAGATGTCTCTCTTCACTGCAGCAATCCAATCGTTTCGCTGTGCTTTGTCTTTTGGAAATATATTCCGAGTTAGTTCCTGGCCTGAGGGAACAACAACTGAATAAAATGGTATTAATTAAAATTTTTAATTTTAAGAATCTTGTATAAATTATACTGTATAACACTACCAGTCGATTAAAAAAAGAGGTGTATGGTTTTTTTTTTTTGCTAGTGTTTTGAATGCTGTTTAGTAACATCAACATCACTTCCTGTGCTCATGAATATTTGCCTGAAATGGTCTATAAAACTGATCTCACTGTTCGAATGCTATGTGAATATTCATGTAGTCGAGGGCACATTTGTAAGACTTTTTACCTAACACACGTCTATCGATACAGGTTTCTGAATTTATGGAGCTGAATCTCAAACAGAGCTTTACTGGCCATATAGAACCCTATGCTAACATCACACACCATATGTAGTGATTACCTTCAGTGAATAACAAGGTGTTTCGGGTTCATCTGAAGTGTCTGTAGTAGGCAGCATTTCTTTTACGTGGATAGTGAACGTTTTTAACCATAATTTGTTACTGATTAAGTTTGAGTGTCCTTACCCGAGGTGTACGGTGCGGATGTGTCTCTGGATCCCCGCTGCAGTACTCAGCACCTTGCCACAGTTCTTCCACAGACACTTGAACATCACCTTCATGGAGTTCTGCTCGAAACACAAGTGCACAGTGACACAACTAATCCATCCTGCTTTTCCTTTGCATGCTAGGCTTAACAAAGACACGAAAGCCTGATGGAAAAAAAAATGCTTTGTCATCCTTGTCCTCCATTATAGCCATGATAAGCAAGATAAAATACACAGAAACACAAACAGCCCAAATCTCTCGTCATTTGTTTGTAATTGGTGTGTAGTCAAAGTGACAGTACATAGTCATGCTGTATATTCAGTGTGATGTTATACACATTTGTCGTGTAAAAAAAATTCCTGTGTTATATACGCTGACTGTTTACAAACTGGTGTATAAAATGCCTTCCTTACACCACAGCACTGCTGCATCCTCTATTCTGATTGGTCAGAAGGTGTTGATTCATTTTCAATCACAGCAGCTCTGACAGCAGTTCCAGCTTTAAGACAAATCCACTGTTTATAGCTTAAACTATAAATATATAACAGCAACGACATGGCCTTCTTTAATTAATAATACTAAATTGGTGCAATTGGCATATTGCTCTGGTATAAGAGGAATAAAACACTATGGGGCATGACATAATGCAGGAAAATAATCAACTTCACGGTGGCAACAGTAACTCCGCAAGTTATTTTCCAATAAAAGCATGTCCTGTTGGGTTTTATTCCAAATTGTAATGCCTTTCTCCACCTGGTCACATGTTATTACAATGGGGTTGTGTGTTTACCTTCTCAAAGCACTAATTTCATTTCCATAAGGAGGCCTTTGTTTTAGTCTCGTACAAAAAGCAGACTGTGTCCTCTGAGAGCATGAACAATAACAAAGCAGGTCCCATTGCCAACAACCAACATTTAATTAACCACCGAAAACCACCAAAGCACATTCACTCATTATAATACACTGGAAAAAATGATATAGGAGACATTATGTTTTATTAAAAGGTTATTAAGCCTATTTGTAGACATATTTACTTGTTTACATTTGCTATTTTGTAGGAAGATAATTTGGCATCATTCAAGCATTTATTTCTGTTGGGGGTTGGGGGGGGGGATCTGGGGGGGGGGAAACATCTGCTACCAGAATCTCAAACTTGATTAGTAAATTAGTGTCTAGGCAAAATAAACTTAAAATAATAGAATAATAGTTATTAGATAAACGTGTTAGAATTATTAGCCATGTTGTTCGATATTTAAGATGTTTTCACTTCTCCTTTTTTTTTTTTTTTTTTTTTTTTTTTTGCAGTATATCTTTGCATATTTGACAATTCAGAGTGAAAGTGTTTCACGGACATCTCACTGGAAAAAAAAAAAAAATCATCTGTATGCTGAATTGTCTATGCAGCCGGATGGAGTTTTATGGTATTTTACAGTAAATGTCACAGAGATCCATTCAAATTACAAACTTTCTTTACACTCTGAACTTTATCTAATACACCAACATTCATTACACCAAAATAGAGCACCAGGATATACACAAATTATGTGGTTTGTTCTTTTACAGAGATCTGAGTTGTTACAACACCATTATGTTGACAGAGACAGATCGATATTGATATAAACGATCAAAAATACCAAAACATTACTAAAAGTTCTGTGATAAAACTGTGATTACATTCCTCAGTCCTGTAACTACATACCCTTTTGATTAGTCTGTAGTTACTCAATACTGAATAGTTAATAAATAATACTGTATGCTTTAATAATAATTGCATTTATTTGAACAATTGAATAATATAACATGCATTTAATTATTTAAAACAAATGTAAATTGCATTATACCATTATATTTCTGATTTTGCAGTTCTTAATTGTTTATAGGATAATTTGCTCACAAACACAAATTAAATAAAACTCTTCAGTTGTATATTTTAGATATATTAATGACCCTGAAAAATGAACTTTATTGCCAACTAAACCTTTCCCATTGGGTCGTCCTAAACAGCATGAATTCACAACCTTATTTCAATTCACAATTTCTGTTTTAAACACCTGTTAACAAACTCGTTTAAAAGTTAGCTACATAAAAATGAGGTAAAATTGGAGGCAGTTCACTAGCACTTTTGTTAAATGTGCTTTACAAAAGGCACAAGAATTCTTTCTGTGGCTTCTTCTGATCCGAGTCACGTCAGCATAATATGAGTCAGATCAGTATAATATCAGCATAATGAGTCAAATCAGTAGATCAGTATAATACGAATCAGATAGGTACTGTATGAGTCAAATCAGTATATCGGTATCCATTCCATCCATCCATTTTCCACACCTACACAGGGTCATGGGGGAACCTGGAGTCTATCCCAAGGAACACAGGGCACAAGGTGGGTGCCAACCCATCACAGGGCACAATCGCACACACATTCACACACTACAGACAATTTGTACCTGGAAGAAACCCTCGAAGCACAGGAGAACATGCAATCTCTGTGCACACAGGGTGGAGGTGGAATTCGAACCCCAAACCCTGGAGGTGCGAGGCAAACGTACTAACCACTAAGCCACCGTGCAGGTCAAATCAGTATAATATCAGTATAATAGGAGTCAAATCAGTATAATACATGAACAGAGTGTTCAGTTGTTTAAATACAGACATGAAAGTACTAAACTTTCAATATTTTCTGCATCACTAAAGTGAATTAAATCTCTAGTTGAAAATGAGCCTAATAGCTATAAGAACTCAACAATAAATATAATAACCTTGATAATGATGGGTTGTGATTTCCACCTCTGTAACAAAATGGGGAAAAAAACAGACATCCTGCTTCATTAACCCCTAGGAATCACAATGCTAGGACAATGCTGATCCGGATAAAACTCCAAATGTCTTCAGTGTTTATACGGGAGGATATTAAAATTGTTTATTTTAACACCAGGTACTAGGCATAGTTCCTGTGTAATTAAGTAGGACAGATGACTAGGTTGTTAGAGGATAATGACAGCATGGATATGGCAAACACCGGCACCGATAATGTCCGAGAATCCTGCGACTGTGATAAGACAGCGGGACAATACTGCAGATAAAGAAGGCATTCATTACTGCAAGTGTACCGTCTGTGTGTGGAATAGGGAGATACAGTAGACGAGAGTGGAGCGAAGAGGAGAGCAGGCGACTTTCTCACTCAGCTATCACAGAATACATCTCCGTATATGCAGATCGCCGTTTCGCACTGCATCTCAAACCTGTTCACTTGGGTCTGTGGATGCGATGAGAACTTCACACATTGAAGAAAACAGCAGCAAACACAGGATGTGGCGTTACATTCACCCACCATTAACATAGGCTTAAACACAAAGCTGCAGCTCTCACTTTCACCACACAATACTGAGGAGGTAGGGCTCACTGTGCATAATGTCAGAGAAACACACACACACTCGTACACATACACGGCTCCATTACAATAAACAAGTGTCTCTCTTGCAGAATGACAATAACATCTTATACCACAGCACTGCTGAATGCTCGATTCTGATTAGTCAAAGGCATTGATTGGTTTTCTATAACAGCAGCTCTGACAATAGCATCTTCGAGACCATGTTACTGTTTCTATAGTAACAGCTAATTCTCAGAGAAGTATATTGCAGTAGAAGTATATTGCACATAATCTAAGTCTAATAATAAACAGGTTAAAAACATGTTATTTAACAAAGTATGATTATTGATATGGTGAAGGATTTTAGGGATTTAAGGAATTTAGGGATTTAGGGTTTTCCACCACAGGAAAGTCTTCAGAACGCTGTGCTTTATGGTTTATTAGTAACACATTGCATTTTTGTTTTATTAACGTCAAAAAAAGAAAGCGATAATAAGACTTGTTATCACTTACATTTTAACAGCTATTATAGAGTTAACTTGTTTCACTGACATTCCATAACATTAAATGTAACTATAAACTGATAAAAAGTACACTGGCAAACAGTACAAGAGGAATAAAACCCTTCAGGATATGCTGTTATAGGAAAGTAATAATTGTGTTTCTTTCTTAATTAACACCATCAGATCAGGGTCCAGGAATGGACAGTAAACCAGCTGGTCTCAGAGTGTTATGAGATGAAACTGAAGGACATTAGGAGATGGTCGCTGACCTTGCGTTTGCGGGGAATGGGCTCATCAAACAGCAGACTGCTGGTGTCCTGCTCGTCCAGAGTGTCGTCCGGCGGCCCGCTGAGGCTGGACATACGGAACGGTCTGAAACTGTCGGCTGAGAGTGGTGGAGATGGAGTGGAGGGGTTGGACTGGTCACTGGGAGCACTCCAACTCCAGAAGCCACTGCTGCTGTAACTGGATGGAGTGAAGCCTCCATCCTTCCACGATCCATTCAGACCCTCTGTAGGAAGAGAGCAGGTCAGGGCCTGGTCGTGGACAGAACAGCTATGATTCTTATAGCTACAGCACATACTCTGCCTGTTAAACCTGAAATATAAAATAACGTTTCACATTTTTCGTTCACGTCCCTGGTCATATTTTAATCAGAATCCGTCACTTAAAATACAAAATTCCTGTTTATTACATAATCTTACATGAAAATTTTGCTTCGCCACTCTTCACACACTCTAACTGTGTTCTGATATTTTGCCTTGACTGACCAATAATAATGCATTGCTATGTTTTATCATGTCACTTTTTGATTAACATTAACACTCCAGTCTAATTCTGATGGTTTAATAACTGATTTCTTTTTTAACTAAGAAATTTGTCACATTACAAGGATTATGAGGGTTGACAGTGTCTTTAGGGGAGTCTTTAAGTATTGATCGAAATTGTCAACAAGCACATACTTTCTATTTTGGTACTAATAAGAGAAACTTATGAGCCCAGTATTATTTTAATATGTATATAGGGGTTAAATGTATTTTTTAATACAACAAAAAAGATACAAATATAATATTCTTAATTCTTAATGAGATTAATTTACTGTGTATGTATAGATATAGTGTTTTTTCAATGTTAAAATTGCAACAAAGACATCTATACAGAAAAAAATACACCACTTATTCCTGTACACATGTTCATAAGACAGTAGGGCAGTAAGAGTGGAATGATACATTATATGGCTAAAAGTATGTGGAAACCTGACCATCACACTCATATGTGCTTTTTGAACATCGCATTCCAGATTTAGTCCCCCTTTTGCTGTTATAATAACCTCTACTCTTCTAGGAAGGTTTTCCACTAGAGTTTTGAGCATGGCTGTGGGGATTTGTGCTCGTTCAGCCACAAGAGCATTATTGAGGTGGGGTGTCAGGTGAGGAGGCCGGGGTCCGGTTCATCCCAAAGGTGTTCAGTGGGGTTGAGGTCAGGGCTCTGTGCAGGCCACTTGAGTTCTTCTACTCCATCCTTGGCAAACCATGTTTTCATGGAGCTCGCTTTGTGCACAGGCTCACTGTTATGCTGGAACATGTTTGAGCCTCTTAGATCCAGTGAAGGGAAATTGTAATGCTACAGCATACAAAGACATTGTATACAGTTGTATGCTTCCAACTTTGTAGCAACACATTTTGGTCAGGTGTCCACATACTTTTGGTCATGTAGTGTATCATATGCATGTTTATGCATATGAACAATTTCAGGTAAAATGAACAACCTTGGGAATAATAAAAAGAAAATTTTTGACCCATATACATAAAATAATCTAGGGTCCATGGAACAGTGTAT
>JANDJT010000141.1:1869926-1881565 GCA_024331685.1 Stegophilus panzeri | reverse complement strand
ATATATATATATATATATATATATATTCACAAGTTTGATGAGTTAGAGTTTCTCACTTCCAGGAGTTTCTTTGATATTCACACTCACCATGGCTATTGAGAACAAAGAGCACACACAACCTAATTTGCATACTGTGTCCTCCTCTAATGTTGTATGCGATGTCATTCACATAATTATTCTTGGTTAATCAACCACAACACACCCACTCGCTGCGCACACAATTAATTTGCTCAGGCAAATTAGTATTCGTTACTTAGGATCTTAATAAATCAAAGTCTGAGTGTTTTTAAACGTACGTCAATATCAGAAAACAGCATTCAGATTTCGGCAAAGATTCGATCAATATCCTTTAATATGCACTTCAGTTATCTGATAATAGAAAAACTATGAGATCAAATAAATAGCAAAATCAGATAATGATCAGATTATTAGAGATCATACAAGCACACTTATTGTGTGATACCACAGTGGACTCCTGATTGGAAAGTTGTGAGTTTAAATCCCAGCACTACCAACCTGCCACAGCTGGGCCCTTGAGCAAGGCCCTTAACCCTCAACAGCTCAGTTGTATAAAATGAGATAAATGTAAGTTGCTCTGGATAAGGGCGTCTGCCAAATGCCATAAATGTAAATTTACATTGCTAATATTGAGTTGATCTGGTCTTGTATAAAAAGGATACTACATAACTGCTGTCTGTCGCAAGTAATATGCTGCATGCCCTTTGACCTACTTCCCTTTGTGCAAGCAGGCTCATTAACCCTCATTACAAAAGTGAATAATCAGATAGTTCCTGCCAAAACATTCAATCTACACATTAAGCATAATACAGTACAGATAAGATCTACACTCCATTTCTGGCATGTGAGGACAAGTCACAGTGTGTTTAAATAAACAACAGGGGACAAAATTCCAAAATTCAGCTCTTGTGAGTGATGTGGAAACGAAGGACAAATCATCCAGGAGAGATACTTACGAAAGTAAAAGTTCATTGTTGCAACTCAACATTCCAGTAGAAATCTGTCAACCTGTAGAAACAGAAATGTCACTACTACTAAGGGGACTAATGTAATTGCCTTAAAATGTTACTTGTTGTAAACCTCCTGTGCAGACCATCGTGAAATTGTGGAGAGTTGCATTTCAACTTTATTTCCAACTCAGGTCTATTTCCCCCACTGCCTAGTTCCATTTTCTTTTCACCAGAGTCACAACTGCAACTGGTATGAAGACATATCGATTGCTGATATGAAGAACACATCTGGTGCATAAGTGTCACACACTGAGTTTTCTTTCTTTCAGCATTAAGTAGCACATGGACCACGTTTCATGCACATAATGTGGTAACTGATGTTAGAAGACAGATATAAAAGATATAAAAGTTCTGGCTTTATAGCCCCACCCCTCCAGTGGAGCGATTCACACTGAAGTTCTTGGCTGTCCCGGGCCCCCAGGATCAAACTTCATATCGAAGACCTGATGATCAGTCTCTAATTACACCTCCCATAAGGGCATGTTCCCCAGTGTCAGAATTTAATCCATTTCTCTAGTACTTCTTAGTGCTCTTTACCCATATGTGCATTAGATGATGAAAGACACTGGACTTATGCTGAAAGTGTCATATAACATCATAACTACCGTAAAAGAACCACATCAAGGCATCCCTATTCATCCTTATTAAGTAGTGAGGTAACATCATTCCAAACCAGCCTGAATCTGGACTAGCCAATGGCTCACTGGGGAGAATAATTAATCTGAAGAATCTAAGAGTATCACTCGCCTCTTTTGGGCCTGGTTAAAGCAAAGATTAATGCATTCATTACTGATTAACTTACATTACTGCAGGTTTCGCTCAGCATGTTCAAGCATGAACACATGTGGTTTGTTGGTATTGGAGGCTTCGCTTTGCACTTCCTCTTTCTTCGCTTAACGCTAATCTGCTGGCTACAGCCTGGCCCTGATCCAAGGTTATTATCGGTCATCATGTGAATACTGCAGGCTGGCTCGTGGTCTCAAGGTCTGGCGACTTGCCAAAGACTTCCTCTTTCTCAAAAACACACAAAGTAAAGTGCCTAGTAAAGATGAACTGTGTGGCTAAAAGCTGGCTTGCAAGTGAAGACCAGGGCTGAGTCAAACGAATAATTTCACTTTAGCATTCAGTTCCTGTGTTTACATTCGAATCTGCATATAGACAAAACACAGGCCTATTCTGACTGACCGTCTTCTATTTATACCCACAACGCATGCTGTGTTTTTTGTTGTTGTTGGGTTTTTTTTCCTACCCTGTTCTCGTGTTATGTCACTCCTCTATGATGTAAGGAAGTTAAGTGCAATCAGAACGGTTCATTTCCAATGAGGCACAAAACAGTAAGTCCTACTCTCGTTTCCCACAGTGAGCTCACACTCGAGAAGGAACAGGGACAATATGGCTTCCTGACAAGGATCGCTCTCTGTCGAACTGCTGAACAGATGAAGCCTCATAGGGAAATAAAACATGAAAAACACAAACATAAGGCTCACACTGAAGAGGGATCACAATGTGACAGCATAAAAAAGCAATATATATATATATTTATATAGAAAAATATTTATATAGAAAAATATATTTTTCTACCAATATATCTATTAAATCCATTATACCTCAGTGCTGACTATCTACTGCAACCCTTACTGCTGAACAATATACTGTTAATTCAATCACTCAATATCCATTCAATTACCTTTTTAAAATTGATAATTCTAATTAATAATTTGATTAGGCTGCATTGACGTATCCTGCTTAGGTGAATCATTAGGGCACTTGAGTTTTAAGTTTCATTAGCATTAGCATGGCTATGGGGAAAAAAAAAAATCACCTCCATCACCTCAACTGCAGCTGTATCACAAATCAATGCCTCACACATTAGTGTATGTTGGTATGTGAGGCTAAAATTAACAGCAAGTTTTATTCAGTCAGTGATACCACCAATATCACCATAATCATGTATTTAATGAAGTTAGCATATCACTAACAACATGTAGGTGGCTCAACTGGTATAGCGAGTGATTATCTCTCTCTGGATTAACACAGAAAAACAAAAATGTGCTAATCCAGTAAGTGTGTTATTCCTCTTGTATCACAGCAATTCGCCAACAATTACAATTTGTTAATGTCTTAAATTTATTTACTTTGTTTATAACTAAATTTAACGCTGTGGAACATTCGTGAGACAAGTTAGTTCCTGGTTGTTGTTGTTTTTTTTAAAGACAAATTAGTTCCCATGTTTGTTTGTATTTTTGTTAAATAACAAGCATATTTTTAATAAAATCAATTTTTATTATAAGGCTATAAGATTATATGAGCCATGCAAGTCTATGTGAATGAGTTATTACTGAAGAAACAATACAGTATTAGAATAAGCATTAATATAAACCTGTGATTTTAATTACAGATGACACTACAGTCAGAGCTGCTGTTATAAAAAAATTAATTAACCGCTTTAGTTGAGAGAATTCAACAGTGCAATTGTATAATGACTTTTTCTGTACATTTAGCTTAACACAACTATCAAAATCTTAAGTTACAATCTCAAAAAAAAAGTTTGCAATCTCACTTTTGCATTTGGGTTTTTCAGGGCAAGATATAACCACTGGACTAGCTCATTTAACCACTGGACTAGCTCATTTAACCACTGGACTAGCTCGATTTACCTACCGGTATTTGTCTATTATAAACCATGCTGTTTTTTGGTTGTTGAGTGCACGTCTGTTTTTATTGTAACACCGTTTTCACAACCTCCGTTCCTTACATGTTACGCAAAAACAATGGTCTGTTGGTTGTTTGCAGTGTCAGTTAAATGCTGTCTTCCTGTAAAACATGGCAGTTCTTGGCAATGTAGGGTGCCTTGTGTGACTAAGTTCAGTGTTCAGATGATGTTAAGTGGTTTTATTTTTTACTACACAGGGTGTTCCAAAAGTCTCCATATATAGGGCACTATGTCTGAAGTCACCCCATTGGTTCTGCCTTCATCAGTGGATGTTCGTGGACGTCCACTTCTCGGTTGGTCCACAACACTTCCAGTCTTTTTGAATTTGTTAATAAGTTTGGCAACGATGTCATGTGTGATGTGCTTGCCATGTTTCCTGTCAAAGTCCATCGCAACCTTGCGACAGCTTCCAGATCCAGCGATGAGAATGATTTCAATATGTTCTTCTTTTCTCTTAAAGACTATTTGAAAATTTCCCCTATGTATGGAGACTTCTGAGACACTCTATAGTATCAAGCGGTTTTATATCAAACCTTTGATCAAACCTTTGACTTGAAATGATATTGCCACTACAACCATCGTATTTGTTGACATACTTGTCAGTTTTTCACCTGACGTGCGTCATCACACAGAGACAGCTTTAATGAAATGGGTCATGGTACAACTCATCCTATGACGTATCCTGAGACAAAGAAAGCGTTTGTTCAGTTTAATATGCAGTGGTTAAATGCAGAATTTTCTCCTCTAAACTAATAGAAGTCTCCTTTTGCACCTAAGGAGGAGAGAGAGAAACATGACAGTGGTGTGAACAAAGGAAGAAGCTGAGCAAGATATTACGAACTCTAAAGCGGCTACTGCTTCTACATCAGTGCCAAGTGAGTAATGAAGCTGAGCTGGTGACACCCGATGCCTGCTTGACTTGATTTCTGCAGTCTTTTAAAAACCATGTGATAGATGTCAGCATGTGCTGATATTTGGACATATCACCTTCGTCCCAAGTAAGAAAGGCAGAAAATTCCTACACAATAACCCAATTCCTACATCCCTCCATCTTTCTTTGTGAATAACCAGGTCTTTTCACCTAGTGTACAGCACCCTCATGACCTCTCTTTTACTACACTTTGGATACAAAATCCTTTTCTCTCCCATCCTCCCCTTAGCCCCTAAAGAGTCATCACCATGATGGAGAGAGAAGGGGAGGTACACTCCTCACGGCCCTGTAGGGAATAGAAAGTGGTTCATAAAACACACTCGCTCTTCACCAGAAGAAGCCATTGGGGGGAAGGGGCATTATGGCCTCTATCTAAGATCATAATCTCTACACTGACTTAAGGTAAGACAAAGAACCTGCCACCTCAACTCACAGGAAGACGCTCATTCTCAAACTGGTTGTATGGTCTCTGAGTTGTGAGTTGTGTTGAGTCCTGTTTTATACCGCGCACACCTGACACAAAGTGGTTCTTCAGGGCATAGTAAAGATTGCAACAGGAGTGTTAAGGTGAAGAGCTGAATGAGAGATGTTTTCACCCTGTGGACATGAACATATGATTCCTTTGCCATCGTTAGAAGAGACTACTCAACATCACCAAAACACTCTGATATACAGAAGATGTCGGCTTGAGGTTGTGCCACAGTTAATGTGCTCCATGAGTGTCAGCAGGTGCGAGACGCAGCAGACACTTACACCTTTTTAGGCCCACTAAAAATGTAAGATTTCTGTATGCCGTCCAAATGTAGACATATGGAGGAGCTGTAAACTGAGTGCACAGAATAGTTTCTGTGGATATGCATGTGAACACTGCATGCTTATTAGCGGTCTCAGTGCTGAGCACTTCATTGTGAGACATTAATTAACGTATTGACCTCAGTATATCTGCAATATATAAGCCCTTTATTGGACTATTTGCCTTCTTCTCATTTTGCATTTTATCCTATTAATCTAAAAAAAGAAGTTTTTTTTTTAAATAAATGTCTTTTACATTTATTTTTGTTTTATTTTTCTGCTGCCTTCTGCTTACTAGTGATATCATTCAGAAGCAATAATGTTATCAGCATTTAGTCTACTACCATTTTTTGGAGGCTTAAAGACAAGTAGTTGTTTTAAAGTGGGGTAATCTGGGCATTACTGATAATCTAATTTAAGCCGGGTGCACACTGTGCGATTTTAATAGTCCTTTGCGACTGTTGCTTGTCAGACTGTACGAACATGACCCCCGCTGTAGGATCTCAGTTGTCATTAATGTCAGACTGTACGACAGTCAAGACGCAAAAAACGTACGCACGCAAGAAGACGGAGGAGGAGAAGCCACACTACAGGACTGTGCCTCAAATCTTCTGACACTGCCAGAATTTAATCAGAGGAAAAAAAATTTATTCGCAACGGCCGTTAATCGGCTGTTATGGAACTATCGATCAAAGACTACAGATTTTGGCCTAGGATTAGAGGAATCTTTTAGGATTCTCAAAATGTGTCTCAGATGACCAAATCGTGGCCAAAATCGTATTGTGTGAACCTGGCTTTAGTCATGAGCGGCACATGGGCTGGGAGATATGACAAAAATATCATATCACGATACCTGTGGATACTTCTACGATACACAATGCAATTTAGCTAACAAACCGTCTGCAGAACAGTAGTAAAATAAACAAAAATAAAACATTAAACTGAGTTTGACGATACTTTTCTTTAATGCCTATAAAGACAAAGAAGATTGTTTTAAAAAAAATTACGTCAAATCAATGTCATCCATTCAGTACCATTTAATTTGTAATTATTAAAAATGTAAAAAAAAAAAAAAACATCACCATACCAACGATATCTCAGGAAAGTGTATCGTATAAACATTTATCACGATATTGATATTATATCGATATACTGCCTAGCCCTATTAAGCACTTGCGTAAATAGAGCTTCATTTAAACACACTTTCAACTGAAGAAAGTGTTTTACAAAAATGTGTTGCACAAAAACGTTTATTGACTTCCCCAATAACTGACCTCAGACTTCTATAATATGTGAGTTTCATGTAAACAAGTTTCCTGTTCTTTTCTTAGTATGAGGACATGTGACAAAATGACTGTTTGTAGAGATTGCATACAAGGTACAGATATGGTAGGTGGAGATTAGGAGTATTCCTTTAATCCATCCATCCGTCAAAATGTACTGAGGTGGTCTGTGTTTTGAAGTACTAACTATACTGATGATACTGGACGATACTGACGAATTCTCCAAAAAGTGTATCCTGGTGCAATTTATCACAATATCATTTACATTTATAAATGTAAATAAATGTAATTATCCTTAAAAAAACAAAACAACAACAACAAAAAAAACACTTACTCTAGCTCTTACATCTCTACTCTGCACACTTTGCTTTTCTGGAACTCAATTAAAAGATCTTGTATGGTAGCACTACTTGTATTGTTCTTTGCTTGATATATCGCTTTGTTTGTATTTCCTCATTTTTAAGTCGCTTTGGATAAAAGCGTTTGCTAAATGAATAAATGTACATGTAAATAAATGTAAAAAAAACCAAACAAACAATATCAAGATCAAATCATCACATATAAATATAGCCTTATTGATAACTGATAATGGTTAATTAACTGTGGTTTGAAGGAGTTAAATCACCTGATCCACTTGAACACAAGTAAATGCAAACCGAAACAAAGCCAATTCGAAACACCACATGATCAACAACCACAACAACAAGAACCTGTCAGAGGCTCTGGTGCTGCAAATGAGCAGCAGATGTGCCAGTTAATGTGGCTGTTCCTCCTCAGCATCTTTATGTGTGTGCATGTGTGAGTGTGTGTGTGTGTGTGTGTGTGTGATGGGCGGCATTGCACAATGCACAGAGGAGGATTAACGTTTCTCCTGCAGAGCAGAAAAACATGCGAGCAGGAGACAAAGGGAGAGACGGAGTAAGAAATGGGGTGGGGCAATGAGAGGGGCTTGTCTGCAGGAAGGGAGGTGAGGTGGCGGGGGAAAGGGGGAGAGAGAGAGAGTGGAAGAGAGGAAGGAGGGTCTGGAGCTCTCATTGTCTCTTAAAGCCTGTATGAGGACTGTTGTTTTTATGTCCATCATGTCCTGATCCTCTCATGCGGAGATGTTCACTTGGTGAACACAGTGTGAGGCGTGAATGAGAAAGTGAGCATGTGAATGTGATAATGATCTGAGGCTGTTGGTTTACACAGCGAAATAAGGATATGCATGCTTGCATGTGGATGTGTTTAAGCTTTATTTAATAAATAAATAAATAAATAAATAAATAAATAAATGAGCCAAAAGGCTTCCTGATGTTAAGGTTAGGGCTCGATTTAGGTATGGGCATAGAATTAATTAGATGCAGTTAAAAGTTTGGCAATGGAAGGTCCTCACAAGGATAGTAAGACGTGTGTGTGTGTGTGTGTGTGTGTGTGTGTGTGTGTGTGTGTGTGAGTAGGGGAATGAGATGGAAACGTACATAAAAGTGACACTGACATGCCAACACAGCTGTCAGGCATACAGTGTGCAGGAGGAAAAATAAAAAGAACTGAAATAAATTAAAAACAAACAGCACAGAATGGGTAAGTTGGGTGAGCGAGTGGCGCCGTGTTTCCCGTCCAACCAAACTGCGAGCTACAGCCAAAGCCAGAACCCTTCTCTTTTCACCGCTCCTTTACTTTCACACACAGCACTCTGGCTTGGCAAATAACACACTGCATTTCTTCCCAATAGAGCAAAGTTCAGTGTGTGCACAGGAGCATGCACACACACACACACACACACACACACACACACACACACACACACAGCTGCTGCTCATGTGACAACTCCACTGTTCACTTCACCCAGCTAAAGGCAGCTCGGTGAATATTCCACCACACAAGGCGGCTTGAACGTTCTCTAAAGGCGAAAAAGGGGGGAGAGGGTGGCAGCTGTCTTTGCTACAGAAAGAGCCTGCAGATAAAAACGCTCCACATTCAGACTTTTCACTGTCTCATGCTGGATCAGCAAAACTGTAATAACAAAACACTGGGAGAGAAGGAATAAAAAGAACATTCATTCACACCTGACTGTGCCTTAGCCGTCCCTTTCAGTATCTCAGTAGTCTGAATGAGAGAGGACAAGGCGTAAATACACAATAGAGTGCGTTTAAAAAAATGTGTGCCCCACATAACTACACTCGTAGATAGATAATAACCACCCTAAAGTGACAGGAGAAAGTAGGCTCTTGTGTGTGTCAACAGCTTCTAAATTTGAATTTTTAAAAATTGGTGTCAGAGACTACTAAGGCAGAACACTTTTGTATTATTTGTTCTTTTTCTCTTCACTTTATGGCTATAAAATATCTGCTCAGATCAAAAGTCCACGTCTCTGTAGCAGTACACATGATTTAGACCATAAACATCCAAACAACAAGGATAAGAAAGGTTTTCTACTTGCCTGTCAATTCTGGTTATTAGTATTAGCATTCAGAGGTTTGTGTGCATGTTTTGAGGGCGTGACTTTCTTGTGAATACTAAATGTTGCATTTTTTTTTTTTTTGGATTTTGTTTTTCAAAAGGTAACCTCGGCTAACTCGTGCCCAAATCACTGACTATACCTTTAACACCTTCTGTTCACAATGAATATTTACAGTGCACAGAACACCTAAAATAGGCACATACAAGGTTCCTGAACTGTTTTCATGAAAACAATCCAGAACTTTCCAAAGCTACTTCAAGATATTATATATGTAATGAACATATGTAAGTTATAAAACACTTGAGAGCATGCACTAATAGAAAAATAATCAACAACAGTGTGTTACAGTCCCAAAGTTAATTCTCTTCCAATAACAGCAGGTTTCATTTATTATATGTACCACAGCACTTAGCAAAAGATTACAATTTATAGTTACATCTAATGTTCCACGGTTAGCTCCTGTCATAATGCATGTTACATCAGCTATAAACATTTGCTCCATTAATTTCTTTCTTTCTTTTTTTTTTTTTAAATGCAGCTTGTTACAGAAAACCCATAAAACGCAACATGGTGGAAAACTGTTACAAAGTGCTGACACTGGAGACTCCTACCAAACATGCTAAATAAACATCTCCGTATAGAAATTAGACCATCATTAAGGCCTTAATTAGTCTTTACATTACGTTGCGCATCCTCCATACAAGTCCCTGTGAATGAGTTGTTACTATAGAAACAATGATGTATCAGACCAAGTGAATGTAATATATACCTTTCATTTTCTTTCACAGACAGAACTATTGCCAGAACTGTCATTATAGAAAACTTATCAACACTATCTGAGCAATCAGATTCAGCAGCGCTGTGATATTAAAGAGAACATCTAAAGATAATTGATTTACATTGTCTGTGGTTTCAGTATATACTACTTTGACAGTAAGGATGGGAATGAATTATATAATTAATAATATATATATAAAAAAAAATTCAAGGCAGCGTTTGTACAAGCATGGAGGAGAATGTAGCTTTGCTTTGCAGCACCAAGTGATTTACCCATTTACCGTGACACAGGGCTAAAATACTGCATGGTGACGATGGTGATGTTCACAGTGAAACAGCTGAGTGGTCCAATGCTTTTGGTCTTACAATGAGGTGTACATTTCTTTTTATAAAACTGCATCTGGAAAAATAATCTGTCTGCTGAATAGCTTTCAGCCAGTGAACGGAGTACACCAACTATGTTGTCCCCTATATATGGAGACTTTTGGGACACCATGTACAGTAGATCTGCATAAGATCCCTGCTTTACTATGGCAATAAATATAACCTCCTAACACCCTACACCAATTAAAATGCATCAGTTAAGACAAAGTGCATTGCTTGATCGTTAGAGATTACTGGCTATACATTTCCAAATTGAGCTACAGGACCATGCATCCATAATATTTTATCTACATAATGTTGAGGGTGAAATTAATTGTTTTCAGTAATAATTATCTGTAATTTTTGTGCCTGTAAAAAAAAAACAAACAAAAAAAACTGTTTAACTAGGAATGTGAGACTGTACATGATATTTTCACCAAACAAAAAGTACAAACCATTTAAACAAAGGTTTTGTGCGTCATAGGACTAAAATCAATACGTATGGTGCATACGGCCTACACAAGAAACATTATGCATCATCCCACCTTTTAATTGGGTGCATATCTGTTTATTTCTGTCTGCTCGTATTGATCTTTACTGCCTTCATACATATTCATGTTGTTGCAGGGTGACTAAACCTACTCTGTTCTAAAGTTTTAAAAACACTGAATCTTCTTCATAAACCTCCCCTCCATCCACTGCCAGTAAAAGTGTGTGAAGTGTGAAGGAAATAGTGTGAAGGAAGTGTGAAGGAAATAAGTATTGAACGCATCAACTTTTTTTTCAGTAAATATATTTCCAATGAGGTTATTCACATTATTAACTCGAGAAATCCACACATAGAAAGAAATCCAAACATTAAAGTCCATAAATAAAGTTGTGTGTAATAAAGAGGAATGACACAGGAAAAAGTATTGAACAACTAAAATTTATTTAATACTTAGTGGAGAAGCCTTTGTTTGTAATGACAGCTTCAAGACTCTTCCTGTCTGATGAAATTAATCAGCTGCAGTATTCAGGTGTGATTTTGGTCCATTCTTCTAAACATACTGTCTTTAAATCTTGTTCAATTGGATTCAAGTCAGGTGATTGACTGGGCCATACTAACGCCTTGATTTTTTTTCTCTGAAACTAATTGAGAGTTTCCTTTGCTGTATGCTTTTGATCGTTGTCCTGCTGGAAGGTCCACCCATGTCTCATCTTCATCATCCTGGAGGATGGCAGCAGATTCGTCTCAAGAATCTCCCAGTAAAGGGCTCCATTCATCGTTCCTTCAATTATATGAAGTCTGCCAGTACCATGCGATGAA